>CM076572.1:1122064228-1122282887 GCA_034641835.2 Pinus albicaulis
TTTGTTGAACCCTTAGTTAAACTGAGAGGGGGGGGGGGGTGAATCATTTTAACACATACATGGACTTTTAAAACTTTTCCCTTAAAACTTATTTACACTTTCATTTCATGATCAACTTAATATGTGAGCAATCTTAATTTGTGAGCAAAAAATATCAAGCAGATTTGTTAATGTAACAGTAGTCTTAATATGTGAGAAAAAAATATTAAGTAGATTAGATAAACCACATCAACACATAGACATCACGCACAGAAACACTAAATATAAGTGGAAACCCATAAAGGGAGAAAACCACATCTTATTATTGTTGTGATGCAAAGGCAAGTTCCAACTCCCTCTCACCACTGATTTTTTGTAGGCACCAACCTACAGGAGGCTCCTGCCTCAATTCTGTAAGCTACAACTTGCAAGGAAGCTCCAACTCCCATCAATTTTCTACAGGCACCAACCTACAGGAGGCTCCAACCTCAGTCAGCTACAACTGACATTTAATCAAGCTACAACTTGATGTGGAAGCACCAACTCCCATATATTTTCTACAAGTACCAACCTACAGGAGGCTCCTACCTCAGTCAACTACAACTGACATCTATCAAGCTACAACTTGATAGGGAAGCTCCAACTTCCTTACTCTTTCAAAAGAAAACACTTGTTGATTTTCCTTGGATATCAGCTCTGTTCTGTTCTTTCTTTTCTGCTATCCATCAGTCTTCATATCTGCCCTGCATCATCTTTGCATCTTCTCGTATTCTCTATTAGATCCTCCTCTTCTTCTTCTTGCTTAGCTCCTCCTTCTTCTCTCGCTCAGCTCCTCTTCTTCTCGCCTCACCGCTTCATTTCTCGCATTTTCACTCTACTCTCTTACTTTATTTGCATATCAAGATGATATTATTTATAAGGATTTTCTTGTGACTGTTAGCATTCCTTAATGAATTTGGAATGGACAGCCATGCCTCTTTGTCTTCTGCCTTCTCATTTCTTTTCTAGCTCACTCAGAAAAATGTAACTGTAGGTGCTTATTTTAATCTAACAGTGGGATTTTGTTTTCTTCCGGAGACTTGCCAATGCATCACAAACAATAAAAAATTCAATTACAATATTTACATTCACATATAATGAAAACTTCAGCTCAACTCATTTAGTCTTTTGGCTCGCTGCGCATTTGTCTTTTCTTTGACTGTGTCAGTCTTTTCTGTGAATGTGTTTTATCTCTTTTCAGCTCTGTTTTCTTTTCTATCCTCTGCTGTGGTGTAACTACTACATACGTGTAACTGAGCTTTTTATATCAGTGCAATTTGTAAATATGTGTAACTGCTGACTGTAATTCTGGGAAAATTTCAACCCTTTACACGCAGCAAGTGTCTTGTTGATGTGGGAGTTCCGCAGGCGGAACATACATGCATCGCAATCGTTTTATATTACAAATCACCCTCCACCTTAAGCCGAGGCCCGTGGGTTCACAAACCACGCAACATCTTTTAATACAATCGCAACAACGCGTTATATATATATACTAGCGCCTTTATATATATATATATATATATATATATATATAACGTAATTTCAATTCTCGGCATCGTTATACAATGTTTTAACAAACAAACTACCATGTCCACTTTAACACTGAAGAATCATGTTTAATACATAACTAATTCCCTTTCAGGCCCAGTTGCCACACTTTCCGATGCACTATTCTATTCCTCCAGCAATTTCCGATTGTGATTGATCGCAATCGCAAGCTGCCTTACTCCGATGCGATTGATCACTGTTCACTGTTCTTTGCCGATGCAATTGGAACTCAAATTCTTATTAATCAAAGTTTATAAGCCCATCAGGTCCGGGCTTCAATCACAATTGCAAGTCTTTTAATATATGTTCTGACGGTCTGTTTCTTTCCGATGTGATTGACCACTCTTCACTGCTCTTTGCCGATGTGATTGGAACTCAAATACTTATTAATCATATTTTATAAGCCCATCGGGTCCGGGCTACATCGCAATCGCAAGTCTTTTAATATATTTTCCAACGGTCTGTTTCTTTTCGATGCAATTGACCACTGTTCACTACATTTTACCGATGCGATTGGAACTGGACTTCAAACACTTGTTAAACATGATTTATAGACCCATCGGGTCCGGAGCTTAATCGCAATCACAATTCTTTGGTTGCATGTTCAGCTGCCCTTATAATCTCCAATGCGATTGGGAAAGGTCCCACCTTATATTACTACATTTCTTTGGATCTCATGTTGCATATGGCTATATATATGTGTGTGTGTGTGTGTGTGTGTTTTGGTCCTTTAAATATAAAGCGCAATACTTTTCCGCTGGAGTATACGATTCCCGGAATGAAATTTATATTAACTATGCATTACATTGCCGCTTGGGTTATGATTCCCAAAATTATATTTATGTTATGTGTAACACCCGGCTGGGTAAAGATTCTTAGAATTGTATACATATATCCTCCGGCTGAGGTAGCGATTCTCAGAATTTAGTTATATATCTATATATATATTCACCAGGTGGGAACAATGATTCGATGAATAGCCGTTTCTTTGTACACAATAGGGGCCGTGTCTCTCGCTCTCTCGCCGTTTACGCTTTCCGCTCTATATATCTCTTTACACCCGCCCGCCGGCATTCGCGCCCGCCTCTGTTCTTCACTGTGCCTTTGCTCATTATTAGTTTCTTCGACCACTTCATGGTTTACTTACCATTTAGGCAATGCTCCAACTCATCTCCAAGCAATTCAATTACCTTCATTTGATACTAATATCCTCACTGCTCTATAGCACCACCTCATCTGTCTCCTGCTACCTTTGTTCCTTCTATGCTGCCTTGCTACCTCTCTGTTTCTTTGCTATCTCTGCTGTTCTCTTTACTACCTCTACTACTTGTCTTATGCTCTCTCTGTTTCATCTGCTCTGCTTCTTTGTTATCCTCTGCTCCTTGACTGATGCTACTCCTTAATTCTCCTTTTGCTGCCTCTGCTTCTTTAAATGACCCTGTCTCTGTTGCTCGACCCTCTCTACATCTTGCTGCTATACTACTCTCTTTTCCTTGTTGCTCCCTCAGGTGTTCCTCATTTTCCATCTCCTTTGCCATCAATGACAACATTTCCAACAGTCTCCCCCTTTGGCATTGATGGCAACTCATCCACCAATAATCCAATGCTTTTTCCTAGTTTTCCTCTGCCTAGCTTCTTTTAGAAAAGACTTTCTACTATTTCCTGCTTTTCCTCCCCCTTTGACATCAATGGAAAAGGGTTGCACATTTCTCAGTGTAGATTCTATCTTTGCATTTCCTCTCTTTGATTTGTCTTTAGACCACCTTCATCTGACTTTGTACCCTGCTGCTCCAGACTGATGTACAAGACTTGTTGAGAGAACACTTTAAGGATTATTGATCTTGAATGTACACTGCACGTTGATACAATCCCAAAGTACTGACTCCTTTCACTTGTATAAAGCTGAAAGTGAGGATAATGACACTTCGTAGAACACATTGTACCAGCTTTATCTAATCAGGGATGCATCACTGGATTAAACCTAAAATACTGAGAATGCTCCAAATATACTTCAGTTTCTAGTATTATCTTCATCAGAAATCCACATCTGCAGTGCCACACTTGTTCAATTGTGATGATGTCAATATGTCTTTTATAGATGTGGTACACCTTTCCTGCCTGTTGGTGATGATATGAGCTAGGATGTTGATATTATCCTTAATAGCTGAAGGTTCTTGTTACAACAGCAAATCCTTTGTGCTAAAGTAGTATTTAAATCAAAACTTTTGAGCTTTAGATGGTAATCACAGCTAGTCCGTTATTCTTTAGATACTTTGACTGTTCTATCAGGATGAACTTCCACATGAGCATCTTCAAGATATTTAATTGAAAACTTAGCAAACAGACTTCACACAGTTTTGTAAATGATCTTTAAAAAGAGGCCTTGAAGATATACATGTACTAACTTCAGGAAGGCATGAAATTATATATAGAAAAGATATTTCTTCGGTGCTCAATATACTACTTCAAGTGTAAATCAGATACTGATGTTTTAGCACCGCTACTGCCCTTTTCATGCTGAATGCAGATAACCCTGGAAATTTTACCTTGATACATTCTTTCCATATTCCTTTGATCATGAGGACCTGTATCATGCTACTGTTCTATGACAACACTTGATATTCTGTTGACAGGCATGCTGCTTGTACCTAAACACCAATTGATATTACTTTGATAAACCATGCAGAGATTTCAATTCAGCTTGCACATTAACCCATAATTGATGCATCCTTCATAAATTCTATTATTGATATTTCCACTGTTCACACCAACAATCATCAATATATTGAATTTGATCTTGGCATTATTTACCACTCTTCTTTTTCTGTCCTTCTATTCCAAAGAAAGCCATTGCATGTTCCTTTCTAGGACTGCTCTAGAATCATTGCTGCTTTATATTCAATTCAATTGTTCTAACATAAAGATTTTTAGGAAGACATCTTCAATTTCTTTTCTATGAATCTTCATGGGCTGATTACTCAAAGATTTATTACTCACTTAACTGCATTTCTCCAAGTGGACCTTTTGAAAGATGTAATGAACTGATGATAGGCGCTTTTCTTACTCATCCTTCTTAATGTGATACATTGTTAATTCTAGCAGTATAGGGCATATTGTGATCATCACTTTAATGTGCTAAAGTCTTCTTAGCTTATATGTTCATTGCTAAGGTTTCCTCTATCATCATGGCTTCTTTCTCTCTTCTCTTCTTCCATCAATCTGTCAGCTACTTAATACTTCAGATGATCTTCTTTCTCTATAGTTCTCTTTTAGAGGAATTTCCTTTTTCTTCCTGATCTCATAGCTGTTCTCATTACATGGAGCTCTTCTTAGACTACTTTCATGGGGTCTATATATGAACTGCTCTCCCCCTGGGATGTTGCTTCATATTTGTCACTGGATGGATTTTTTCTTTGCTTCCTAGAGCAGCTCCCCCTGAGACTATGGAGGATTCGTTATGTTATTGAGATAATAGGCTCCCCCTTTCTCTTTTCCTTCCATACTTTATTGGGGTTCATCATAATGTCTGCTCTTCTTTTAGATACATAGTTTTGTTTGATTTGCTTTTTTTCCATCATATGTCTAGAGTTCTTTAATATATATGGCAGTTTACAATCCTTTGCTTTGTGGCCAAGCTTGAGGCATATATAACATCTTATTTTTCTAAAGTATATTTGAGATGATGTATAATATTTCATTCCCCTTTTTGAACATAATTTACAATCAATAGATTTATGTCCAAATTAATTGCATGCATAACAGTAGCCATGGAAATGATTTGTGTACCTGGTAGAAGATTGTCCTTTCCATTTGCTTGCTTGAGGTAGTCTTCTCTTTTTCTGCTTGAAATTGATAGGCCTTCTCTTACATTGTGCTGCATTATGTCCTGGTTTATGACAAGAGAAACATGTGCTATTTTTCATAGGAGGGAAGAACCTCCTTTAACAACTTCCAAATTTATTCACTTCATCTTCAGGAGCATATGAGAATTTAGCAGCTGATTGTTTCATCTTCTCATTCTCTGTCCTACCATGTTGCTGCTTGATTCTATTTGTTTCTTCACAAATCCTATTCTTGTTGGCTTCTATTTTTGTAGTAATCCGCTGAGTTGCTTCACTGTCCTTTACAGCTTTTACAAAAATGATTTTCTTGTTATCTTCTGCCTTGGACTTACTGGTTTCTCCTTCATATCCTATCCCAGCCTTTATGAGAGGAGACCTTTGAGCATTTAGAATTTGGTCCAGTTGTTCAGAGCTTTTCATTTGAGGAGTATTCATTAATAAGTCTCTTTGGGCCTTTTCTAATTTCTTTCTCAGGTTCACTACTTCTTCTTCCAATTTTTCACATTCCATATTTTTCTCTCTCATTTGTTGCAGCAGAGTGTCTTCTACTTTCTTTGCCTCTTCAAGCTGTGTCTTCAGGCCAATAATTTCTTTCCTATATTCATATTATCTCTCATCACATATTTGTACCAATCTCTTAAGGTCTTTGTTTTTATTCTTCAATCTTTCTATTTTAGTTAGAGCTGTGTCAAGTTTGGTTTTTTCTTCAGCTGCAATTTCTTCATGGCTCTTACTACCATTCACACTAGCAGGTACCTCATTTGATTGAACATATTCTTTTTGACATGAATTTCTCTTTTTCTTAATTCTCTTCTCCTTCTTGACAATGCAATCCTCAGTGTCTACTCCAGCATGAAGTGCAATATATCCTAGATTTCTTTTACAGAGGTTAAATCCATTATCAACTCAAGGTCCTTGTTATGAAGACTGTTATATATCACACATTTTGCCTTGGCATTCCTCTGTTGTTCTTTCACCGTGGGGGAGTTTGTGCAATAACCATCACATACAAGCTTCCATACTTCAGGTTCATAAGCCAATAATCCTATTTTAACCTTATCTCTCCATTCAAGAAAGTTTGTCGTACTTAACACAGGTACATTTTGATAGTCCATGACTTAACCAGATCTCCTTCAAGCTATTAGGCTTGCACCAAAGGAACCTGGCTTCGATACCAATTGTTGAACCCTTAGTTAAAATGAGAGGGGGGGGGGTGAATCAGTTTAACACATTCATGGTCTTTAAAAAATTTTCCCTTAAAACTTATTATACTTTATTAACACCTTCATTTCATGATCAACATAATGTGTGAGCAATCTTTATTTGTGAGCAGTAATTAATAAGCAGACTAGATAATGTACCAGCAATCTTAATATGTTAGCAACAAGTATTAGTAGAATATATATACCATATCAACACATAGACATCATGCACATAGACACCAGATATAAGTGGAAACCCATAAAGGGAGAAAACCACATAATATTATTGTTGTGATGCAAAGGCAAGCTCCAAATCCCTCTCACCACTGTTTTTCTGCAGGCACCGACCTACAGGAGGCACCAACCTCAATTCTGCAAGCTACAACTTGCAAGGAAGCTCCAATTCCCATCAATTTTCTGTAGGCACCAACCTACAGGAGGCTCCTACCTCAGTCAGCTACAAATGACATCTATCAAGCTACAACTTGATAGGGAAGCTCCAACTTCCTTACTCTTTCAAAAGAAACACACTTGATGATTTACCTTGGATATCAGCTCTGTTCTGTACCATCTTCTCTGTTTTTCATCAATTCTCATATCAGACCTGCATTATCTCTTCTTAGCCCCTTCTTCTTCTCTACTCAGCTCCTCCTTCTTCTTGTCTTTTCTCCTCAATTCTTCATACTCTGCATTCTCTATATTCACACTCTCTGACCTCTTGTAGCTTTCTTATTCTCTTCAACTCTCTTTAATTCTGCTGCACACTCTCTTCTTCTCTCATTCTGTTTTCGTCAACCTTCTCCGCTTGGATATTATCCTATTTTATACAAACTAGCTTCATGGCTGTTTTTATTCTCCTGGGAATTCAAAATGGACAGCCATGTCTCTTTTCCTTCTGCCTTATCATCTCTTTTATCCGCTCATTCAGAAAATATAACAACATGCATTAATTTTAATATTACAGTGGGAGCTTTTTTTTCCTCCGGAGACTTGCCAATGCATCACAAACAATATAAACCAATTAAAATATTACATTTAATTACAATGAGAGCTCCAGCTCACTCATACAGCCTTTTGGATCGCTGCGCATTTGTCTTTTCTTTGACTATGTTTGTCTCTTTCTCTCCTCTGTATGCCTTTCTGTTTATGGCTGCTGCGTAACTCCTGAATTTATGAACTGCATTTTTTTTTTATATCAGCTCTTTATATATATATATATGAAATTGCTGACTGTAACTCTAAACAAATTCCAATGCTCTGTACATAGCAAGTGTCTTGTTGATGTGGTGAGTTCCGCAAGCGGAACATACATACATCACGGCCTTTGTTTTATGGCCTGATGCGATTGCACACATCACAATCGTTTTACATTAACAATCGCCCTCCACCTTAAGCTGAGGCCCATGGGTCCACAGACCACGCGGCATATTTCAATACAGTCGTAACAATCGTTTTATATATCTAACAGCACCCCTTTTAAATATAACTGCTGGGCAGTTTCAACCAACGTGTATCATATCCATGGTCCTTTTATAATACAGTGCTTTAATAATGTCGCCCTCTCTTCAATGTATTATGATAATTAAACTCCTTTCTTTGCACTTTAATGTATATGAACCCTTTCTAATTATGTAACTTCCGATGATATAATAATAGACCTATTTAACATAGGAAACAACCTTTCAAGCCCACTTTCCTATCTTTGACTATCCGCCAATGCGATGAGCTGCCTCCGATTCGATGCGATGAGATGACTCCTTCTCCGATGCGATGAAACTCCTTGCAAATGTTTCCGATTGCGATTAATCGCAATCGTGACTTCCATTGAGTTGCTCTGATGCGATGCATCACTCTTTGATTACTTCCGATTGCGATTAATCGCAATCGCAAATTTCATTGTCATGCTCTGCTACCACACTTTCACTCCGTTGCGATTGACCAGTGCCGATGCGATTAGGCCGTAACTCAAACATATAAAGTCATAACTTATAGACCCATCGGGTCCGGAACTCAATCGCAATCGCAATCCTTTATTGACATGCTCCGATGCGATTAGGTCATACTTTAAATACTTGTTACTCATGGTTTATAAGCCCATCGGGTCCGAGCTTCAATCGCAATCGTAACCCTTTGTAGCACGTTTCGATATTCCACCTTTTTCCGATGCAATCAGTCACTGTTCACCAGAACTCAAGGTATATATAAATTGTAGTTTATATACCCCTCAAGTCCAAACTTCATCGCAATCGAAATTTTCTGTTTATATGTTCCGCTGCCCTTATAATCTCTGATGCGATTGGGAAAGGGTCCCACCTTATGATATTTTGATTCTTTGATCATAAAGTGCTCCATATGAATTAAATTATATAAATTTTGGAACTTTGTGAAATATGTAATGCGCTGCATATATATGTATTGTGTTGCATATATATATATATATATGCTTTTATGTTCCGGCTTTAGAGTATCCTCCAGCGGGGTAGGCGATTCTCGAAATTTATTTATATATATATATAACGCCCGGCTGGGTAATGATTCCCAGAATAAGGTTTTATATATACATACATTGTCGCTTGGGTTATGATTCCTGGAATTATATATATGTATCCTTTGCTGCTCTGATATTTAGTGTATCTTCCAGTGGGGTTAGGCGATTCTCGAAATTTGTTTGTATAATTATATATACTTGTTGTTTGGGTTGTACGATTCCCGGAATATTATGTATGTTTGCACATGGTTCCATTCCATAGAAAAAACACGTCTATGTTCGCTGCCTCTGCTTATGCCTCTGCCTTCGCTGTGCTTCTTTCTATGTCTCTGCCATTGCTTCTTTCGCTGCTTCTGTTTTTTTGACTATTACATTTCAACCGTCTTCTTCTTTGCTGCTTCCTTTGTTTGTCTCTGTCTTTTCTGCCTCCATTTCCATGATAACGACTCTGCCTCTGATCATGGTTCTGCCTCTATATTCACTGCCTCTGCCTTTGCCTGTCTCCTTTGCTTCCTTCGTTTGCTTCTTTGCTGCCTCTGCTACTTCTTTGACTGATGCTTCTCCTTACTTATCTTTTTGCTATCTCTGCTACCTCTCTTTTTTCTTCCTCTGCTCCTTGGCTGATGTTTCAGGTGCTCCTCCTTTTTCATCTACTTTTCCATCAATGACAACATTTCCAACAACTTGAACTCTCCAACCACCTATAGACCAACTACAACCAAGTATTTCATGCAACTATCACCCCCAAGCTAGATTCCAAATCTTGAGGTAGAGTAATTTAAGAGGAATCTCAAACCAATATTTTATCTAAAACATAGTTTCTCCAGGCTACCTCACCTCCACCGGTTGGCTATCCACATATTTTAAATCAAGAAGGGGATGCTTTTCATTTATATAGAGGGACTTATATTACAACATCCAAATATCTGTAGGGATTTTGTCACAAAGAGTCTCAATTCAGAGATGGAGAGAGAGATATATATTTAATGAGATAGAGGAATTATCAACTATGTTACCTTTAAAGGAATAAGAGTGGGCATTCCAAAAACTTAGTGGAATCTTCCACCCTTGTTTACATCTCAAATTCCATGGAACTACAATCAGGTGTTATCAACTGACTAGCCTTGTGGCCTCCACCTTTCGAAGGTTATCAACCAACATAGTCTCACGTGGATTTGTTAGCTCCATAGGGCACAACCAATACTCTATTAATATAAGTCATCAAGCCCCATGGGTTTCTCAGTTGGACACTTTCTCTTCTCCCTAAATCGTCTCAGTTATCGTATCTTCTCTTCCCTCTCAATGATGTGCTCGATCTTTGGTGGCCTATCGACCTCTTATTTTCATGTTCCTATTTATCTACATGTGTGTATAACTTTTTATGGTTTTTATTCCCATGAGCCTTACCCAACCTCACTTTTTATTCTTAGTTTGGATACCTCTTCTCTTCCTTCAATACCTGAAAGGTGATTCCTAGCCTACATACCCTTTTCTATTTATTCTTCATTTTATCCCTATGAAGGAGACCTATTCCTTTGTGGTATACACAATTTAACTACCTTGGACATCGTGGCCCATCTTCTTCATTAATTATTATCCATTTATTGCTTGTTGTCATGCCCAGAAGACACATGGGCCTATCCTTCTTTTTCAGTTGAATTTAGTAACACATTTAGCTATGTTAACACTAATAAGGCAAACCATGGCTAATATTTAAAACAACCAACTGCTTAATGAATCTCCCTCCTCAAACAATGAAATCCATTTCCCTTTTTCAACCACTTTTAATTTTTGTAATTATATAATTACATGGTAATTATTTACAATGCTTACAAGGGAACTTGACCCACTCGGGATGTCACAATATATTTAAATATTTTTATATCCAAGATTGTTTGGTTGACTTCTTGTTTTTATAAATAATCAAAGTGTTTAATAATTTATTTATTTATGGGTTCTATGTTATATGTTTATTTCATTCATTACATCAAAATGGAATAATCAAGAAAATGAGAGACATTATATGCCTTGCGTAAATATCTAAATAAAAAAGAACATAAAATTTGTCAATATAGTGTCACCTTTTTGTATTTAATTGTGATACATAGATGAATATGTTACAATATAATATTATTTTTAATAATTAAAAAAATTCAAAACTATTAAAAAAATATATATTATGAAAAAAGTTGAGAAAAGCTAAATATGATTGTAAAACTAAATTTTCAACATTTATATGTACTCTTAAAACAAGAAACCATGAGAATTGTTATATAAAATATACCATATATATAGTGTATGGTTATATATAATTAATCCGAACAAAAGTAGTCCATAGTTAAATACAGATGTGAATTTTTGAATAGACATGTGAAAACCATGCATATAGTTGTTAGTTGTGCTTACTATATGACATACATACATATATCATGTGTTTCAATCTGATTTTTAATAATATTTGCAAAAATATTTTTAAAAGCGGAAATGGAAAAAATTAGAAAAACTTAAATATAAGTGCAAAGTCCATTTTGAGTATTAATGTTGTTTTAAAAATATAACTTTGGTATCTAATATCGTAGATTTCAGAGTAGATATAATTAGAGTTGATCATAACAAAATAATAAATGATTAAAAATCAACATTGTATTTGGATCTTTGAATTAAAATAAAAATAAAAAAAATTTAAGTTTAAAAAAAAAAAATTCAAATCAAAATTAAAAGATACAAAATTTATTATTTAAAATTATGAAATTACATTCAAAGATATATTACAAATTTATTTATACTAAAATATTTTTTTATTTAGCTAATTACAAATTATCTATAAATTTTATGAAACCCCCTCACTATATCAATAAAAAATTATTTATTTTATATATTCTAAGTTGCTAAATTAATATGCAATGAGTACAACCTCATATTTGAAAAAAATATTTTTATGAATTATACAAATATTATAATAAAAACTAATAATATTATAATAATAAGTGAGGAAATGACTTTTTTTTTGTCAACAAAATGAGAGTGAAGGAGGCATGGGAGGAAACAATTACATTGTATTTTTCTATTTATGAAATTTTTTCCGTAAAATCACATTATCATTTAAGGGGCTGATTTATTATCATATTAAGGGGGTGACTTCTTTCAAACTACTTAGTGTAGTTCATCATCAAGAAAATTATGATTGTGTTGATCTAAATATTCAATATATATAATGCAGAAATGCAACAATTATTGAAAAAAACATAACCAAAAATTAATGAAGGTGAACCTTAAGAAAATAAAATATTATTAAACCTTGATAATATAATTAGAAACAAGAATTTAAAATAATGAAATCGAATAATAATAATAATAATAATAATAATAATAATAATAGTAATAGTAATAATAGTAATAATAATAACTAAAACGTTGAAAAACAATGGAAATTTAACCAATAAACGTAATAAAAATGACCCCAAAATTAGTTTACCATTTTTAATAAATAATTAATTATCTGAAGTTAAAAAAAAAAATTAAAATTAAAAACACGGGTTAAAATAAAAACCAAAAACAAAAAATGCAAACTAAAGAAAACCCCGGAAAAACTAATACTAATACAATAATAAGGAAATTAACCAAAAGAAAATAAACCAAAAAACTCACCTACAAAATAGTAATAAAAATATTAAAAGAACTATATATGTAAACCACACAATTACTAGAAAAAATAAAAAAGGAAGAGAGACAAACAACCACAGACCAAAGAAAAGGATCCATACTAAGAGAATATCGACAGAATCCATTAACCACTGATTTTCCACCCATCATCCCTATTCAGAGTATTAAATATTTTCTCTATTTCAACAACTTCCCTAAATTTGTGGTGATAGAAATGCTCAACCCTAATGATGACCTTGGAGTCACACAAACAAATGTGGTGCTTATTCTTCCCAACATCACTAGTACATTTGGCGGAAATTCCTACACTTTTGACCAAATGTCAAAAATTTCCCCAAATTTTATCAAATTTTCAAATCCCGCCCCAAACTGTCGCTATACCGACGTCTGGAAACAAGTGTCGGTATTGCGACACCTAGAGGTAAGTGTTGGTCTTGCGACGTTTGTAGAAAAGCTTCGTAATTGCGATGAATTGCAGAAATATGTCGGTATTGCAAAACTTAGACAAAGTGTCACTATTGCGACGTTGCGAGGAAAGCGTCACTATTGCAATGGCTTGGGGAAAACTGTCGCTATTATGACGTTACAGAGACATAGTGTCGCTATTGCGACAACTGGAGGAAGGCGTCGCTATTGCGATGGTTTGGGGCAAAGTGTCGCTATTGCGACGGTTTGGGGCAAAGTGTCGCTATTGCGACATTACAGAGACAAAGTGTTGTTAGTGTTTAGGAACAATCTTAGGGTTTAGGGTTTGGGATTTATATTTTAGGATTTAAGAACAATGTGATGGGTCATGTGATCGGTTTTATGGTTTAGGAAAAACATTTCGGGTCGTGTGATCGGGTCATGTGAACAATGTTTAGGAACAATGTGTCGGCACGTTCGGGCGGCCCGTTTGTCGTTTTCTCCTTTGTGGCATCGTTCGGTCAGGTGCGTCGTGCCGCGCCGTGTGAGGTCGCCCGATCGGGTGCATTTGGTTAGGGCCATTTCGTTCGAGGGCGCCCGTATCGGTTTTCCTAAGTTGTGATCGCCCGAGTGTCGTGTGCACGTTCGAGTGGCTCGTTTGCCATTTTCTCCCTTGTGGCATCGTTCGGTCGAGCGCACCGTGTCGCGACATGTGATGCCACCCGACTGGGCATGTTCGGTTCGGACCGTTTCGTTCGAGGGCACCCGTATCATTTTTTCTAAGTTGTGAACGCATGGGTGCCTTGTGCATGTTCGGGTGGCCTGTTTGCCATTTTCTCCCTTGTGGCATCATTCGGTCGGGTGCACCGTGTTGCGCCATGCGAGGTCGCCCGACTGGGCACGTTTGGCTCAGGCCGTTTTGTACGAGGGCACCCGTATCAGTTTTGCTAAGTTGTGACCGCCCAAGTGCCTTGTGCACATTCAGGCGGCCCATTTTATGTTTTCTCCCTTGTGGCATATTTGTTCGGTCAGGCGCGTCATGTCGCGCCGTGTGAGGTCGCCCGACCGAGCGCATTCGAGTCGAGTCGTTTCATTAGAGGGCGCTCGTATTAGTTTTGCTAAGTTGTGACTGCCCGGGTGCCTTGTCCATGTTCGGGCGACCCGTTTTCCATTTTCTCCCTTGTGGCATCGTTCGGTCAGGCGCGCGATGTCGCGCCATGCGAGGTCGCCCGAACAGGCGCGTTCGGTTCGGGCCATTTTGTTCGAGGGTGCCTGTATCAGTTTTGCTAAGTTGTGACCACCTTGGTGCCTTATGCACGTTCAGGCAGCCCATTTGTTGTTTGCTACCTTATGGCATATTCGTTCGGTCAGGCACGTCGTGTCGCGCCGTGTGAGGTCGCCCGACCGGGTGCGTTTGGGTCGGGCCGTTTCATTCGAGGCCGCCCATATTAGTTTTGCTAAGTTGTGATAGCCCAGGTGCCTTGTGCACATTCGGGCAGCCCATTTTCCATTTGATCCATTATGGCATTATTCGTTTGGGCGCACGGTGTCGCACCGTGTGAGGTCGCCAGACCAGGCGCGTTCGGTTCGAGCCGTTTCGTTCGAGGGTGCCCGTATCAGTTTCGCTAGGTTGTGACTGCTAGGGTGTCTTGTGCACATTCGGGCGGCCCATTTTCTGTTTTCTCCCTTATGGCAACGTTCGGTCAGGCGCGTCGTGTCGCGCCATGCGAGGTTGCCCGATCAGGCGCGTTTGGGTTGGGTTGTTTCATTCGAGGGCGCCCGTATCAGTTTTGCTAAGTTGTGACCATGCAGGTGCCTTGTGCACATTCGAGTGGCCCGTTTGTCATTTTCTCTCTTGTGGCATCGTTTGGTCGGGCGCGCCGTGTCGCGCCATGTGAGGTCGCCCAACCGGGCACGTTCATGTCGAGCCATTTCATTCGACGGCACCGTATCAGTTTTGCTAAGTTGTGACCACCCGGGTGCCTTGTGCATTTTCGGGTGGCCCATTTTCCATTTTCTCCCTTGTGGCATCATTCGGTAGGGCGTGCCGTGTCGCACCGTGCGAGGTCGCCCGACTGGGCACATTCGGTTCGGGCCGTTTTGTTCGAGGGCGCCCGTATCAGTTTTGCTAAGTTGTGACCACCCAGGTGCCTTATACATGTTCAGGTGGCCTGTTTTCCATTTTCTCCCTTGTGAAATCGTTCGGTCGGGCGCGCCGTGTCGTGCCATGTGAGGTCGGCCGACCGGGCGCATTCGGTTCGGGCCATTTTGTTCAAGGGTTCCTGTATCAGTTTTGCTAAGTTGTGACCACTCGGGTGCCTTATGCACATTCGGGCGGCCCGTTTGCTATTTTCTCCCTTATGGCATATTCGTTCGGCCAGGCGCGTTGTGTCGCGCCATGTGAGGTCGCCCGACTGGGCGCGTTCCAGTCGGGTCATTTCGTTCGAGGGTGCCCGTATCAGTTTTGCTAAGTTTTGACCACCTGGGCGCCTTGTGCAGGTTTGGGCAGCCTGTTTTCTGTTTTCTCCCTTGTGGCATCATTTAGTCGGGTGCGCGGTGTCGCGCCATGCGAGGTCACCCAACCTAGCGCGTTCGGTTCGGGCTGTTTTGTTCGAGGGCGCCCATATCAGTTTTGATAAGTTTTGACTTCCCAGGTGCCTTGTGCATGTTTGGGCAGCCCATTTTCTATTTTATCCCTTGTGGCATATTTGTTCGATCAGGTGCATCATGTCGTGCCATGTGAGGTCGCCCGACCGGGCGCGTTTGGGTCGGGCCGTTTCGTTCGAGGGCACCCGTATCAGTTGTGCTAAGTTTTGATAGCCCGGGTGCCTTGCGCACTTTCAAGTGAGCCGTTTTCCATTTTCTCCCTTGTAGCATCATTCGGTCGAGCGCGCGGTGTCGCGCCGTGTGAGGTCGCCCGACTGGGCGCATTCGATTCGGGTTGTTTCGTTTGAGGGCACCCGTATCAGTTTTGTTAGGTTGTGACCGCCAGGATGCCTTGTGGATGTTCGGGAAGCCTATTTTCTATTTTCTCCCTTGTGGCATCGTTTAGTCGGGCGCGTCATGTCACGCCATGCGAGGTCGCCCGACTGGGCGCGTTCGAGTTGGGCCATTTCGTTCGAGGGTGCCCATATCGGTTTTGCTAAGTTGTGACTACCCAGGTGCCTTGTGCACGTTTGGGTGGCCCATTTGCTATTTTCTACCTTGTGGCATCGTTCGGTTGGGCACACCGTGTCGCGCCATGTGAGGTCGCCTGACCAGGTGCGTTCAGGTCAGGCCATTTCATTCGAGGGCGCCCGTATCAGTTTTACTAATTAAGTTGTGACCGCCCGGGTGCCTTGCGCATGTTTGGGCGGCCCGTTTGCCATTTTCTCCCTTGTGGCATCGTTCGGTTAGGTGCGCCGTGTCACGCCGTGTGAGGTCGCCCAATCGGGCTCGTTCGGTTTGGGCTGTTTTGTTCGAGGGTGCCCGTATCAGTTTTTCTAAGTTGTGACCACCCGGGTGCCTTGTGCACGTTCGGGCAGCCTATTTGTTGTTTGCTCCCTTGTGGCATATTCATTCGGTCAGTCGCGTTGTGTCACGCCATGTGAGGTCGCCCGACCAGGCGCATTCGATTCAGGCCGTTTTGTTCGATGGTGCCCGTATCAGTTTTGCTAAGTTGTGACTGCCTGGGTGCCTTGTGCACATTCGGGCAGCCCGTTTTATGTTTTCTCCCTTGTGGCATCATTCGGTCGGGCGCGCGGTGTCGCGCTGTGTGAGGTTGCCAAACCAAGCGCGTTCGGTTCGGGCCGTTTCGTTCGAGGGCGCCCATATCGGTTTCACTAGGTTGTGACCACCAGGGTTCCTTGTGTATGTTGGGGTAGCCCATTTGCTGTTTGATCCCTTGTGGCATCGTTTGGTCGTGCGCGTCGTGTCGCGCCATGCGAGGTCGCTCGACCGGGTGCGTTCGAGTCTGGCTGTTTCATTCGAGGGCGCCCGTATCAGTTTTGCTAAGTTGTGATCGCCCGGGTGCCTTGTGCACATTCGGGCGACCCTTTTGCCATTTTCTCCCCTGTGGCATCGTTTGGTCGAGCATGTCGTGTCGCGCCATGTGAGGTCGCCGGACCTAGCACATTTGGGTCGGGCCATTTCATTCGAGGGCGCCTGTATCAGTTTTCCTAAGTTGTGACCACTCGGGTGCCTTGTGCATGTTCAAGCAACCCATTTTCCATTTTCTCCCTTGTGGCATAGTTCGGTCGGGCGCACAGTGTCGCGCCATGCGAGGTCGCCTCACAGGGCGCGTTCGGTTCGGGCCATTTTGTTCGAGGGCGCGCGTATCAGTTTTGCTAAGTTGTGACTGCCTGGGCACCTTGTGCATGTTCAGGCGGCCCATTTTCCGTTTGTTCCGTTGTGGCATCGTTAGGTCGGGCGCGCTGTGTCGCGCCGTGCGAGGTCGTCTAACCGGGTACGTTCGATTCGGGTCATTTTGTTCGAGGGCACCCGTATCAGTTTTGCTAAGTTGTGATCGCCTGGGTGCCTTGTGCACGTTTGGGTGGCCCATTTTATGTTTTCTCCCTTGTGGCACCATTCGGTCAGGCACACGGTGTCGCGCCGTGCGAGGTCGCTTGACCGGGCGCATTCG
Organism: Pinus albicaulis; assembly: GCA_034641835.2. Lineage (NCBI taxonomy): Eukaryota > Viridiplantae > Streptophyta > Pinopsida > Pinales > Pinaceae > Pinus > Pinus albicaulis. The sequence continues at coordinate 1,122,082,019 of CM076572.1, forward strand.
GTTGACTGGGCGCATTCGGTTCGGGTATTCGAGGGCGCACGTTCGGGAAGCCCATTTGTTGTTTTCTCCCTTGTGGCATATTCGTTCGGTCAGGTGCGTCATGTCGCGCCATGTGAGGTCGCCCGACCGGGCACATTTGGGTTGGGCCATTTCGTTCGAGGGTGCCCGTATCAGTTTTTCTAAGTTGTGATAGCCCGAGTGCCTTGTGCACTTTCGGGTGGCTCGTTTTCCGTTTTCTCCCTTGTGGCATCGTTCAGCCAGGCGCGCTGTGTGAGGTCGCCCGACCAGTCGCGTTTGATTCAGGTCGTTTCGTTCGAGGGCGCCTGTATCAGTTTTGCTAGGTTGTGACCGCCAGGGTGCCTTGTGGACATTCGGGTGGCCTGTTTGCTATTTTCTCCCTTGTGGCATTGTTCGGTCGGGCGCGTCATGTCATGCCATGCGAGGTCACCCGACAGGGCACGTTCAGGTTGGGTTGTTTCGTTCGAGGTTGCCCATATCAGTTTTTTTAAGTTGTGACTGCCCAGGTGCCTTGTGCACGTTCGGGTGGCCCATTTTTCATTTTCTCCCTTGTGGCATCGTTCGGTCGGGCGCGCCATGTCGTGTCATGTGAGGTCGCCTAACCAGGCACGTTGGGGTCAGGCCATTGCATTCAAGGGCGCCCGTATAAGTTTTGCTAATTAAGTTATGACCACCCGGGTGCCTTATGCATGTTTTGGTGGCCCGTTTTCCATTTTCTCCCTTGTAGCATCGTTCAGTCAGGTGCGTCGTGTCACGTCGTGCGAGATCGCCCAACCGGGCTCGTTCAGTTCGGGCCATTTTGTTCGAGGGCGCCCGTATTAGTTTTGCTAAGTTGTGACCACCCGGGTGCCTTCTGCACATTCAGGCGGCCCGTTTTCTATTTTCTCTCTTGTGGCATATTCGTTCGGTCAGGCGCGTCGTGTCGCGCCATGTGAGGTCACCCGACCGGGTGTGTTCAGTTCGGGCCGTTTTGTTCGAGGGTGCCCGTATCAGTTTTGCTAAGTTGTGACTACCTGGGTGCCTTGTGCATGTTCGAGCATCCCGTTTTTTGTTTTCTCTCTTGTGGCATATTTGTTCGGTCAGGCGTGTCGTGTCGCGCTGTGTGAGGTCGCCCGACCGGGCGCGTTCGGGTTGGGTCGTTTCGTTCGAGGGCGCCCGTATCAGTTTTGCTAAGTTGTGACAGCCCGGGTGCCTTGTTCACATTCGGGTGGCCTGTTTTCTGTTTTCTCCCTTGCGGCATCGTTCGGTCGGGCGCGCAGTGTCGCGCCGTGTGAGGTTGCCAGACCAGGCGCGTTTAGTTCGGGTTGTTTCGTTCGAGGGCACTCGTATTGGTTTCTCTAGGTTGTGACCGCCAGGGTGCCGTGTGCACGTTCGAGCATCCCATTTTTTGTTTGCTCCCTTGTGGCATCGTTTGGTCGTGTGCATCGTGTCGCGCCATGCGAGGTCGCTTGACCGGGCGCGTTTGGGTCTGGTTGTTTCATTCGAGGGTGCCCGTATGAGTTTTGCTAAGTTGTGACCGCCGGGGTGCCTTGTGCACATTCGGGAGGCCCATTTGTCGTTTTCTCCCTTATGGAATCGTTTGGTCGGGTGTGCCGTGTCGCGCCATGTGAGGTCGCCTGACCTGGTGCATTCGGGTCGGGCTGTTTCGTTCGAGGGCGCCTGTATCAGTTTTTCTAAGTTGTGACCACTCGGGTGCCTTGTGCATGTTTAGGTGGCCCATTTGCTGTTTTCTCCCTTGTGGCATCGTTCGGTCGGGCATGTCGTGTCGCGCCGTGCGAGGTCGCCCTACCGAGCGCGTTCGGTTTGATTCGTTTTTTTCGAGGGCGCCCGTATTAGTTTTGCTAAGTTGTGACTGCCTCGGTGCCTTGTGCACGTTCGAGCGGCCTGTTTTCCATTTTCTCCCTTGTGGAATCGTTCGGTTAGGCGCACTGTGTCACGCCATGCAAGTTCGGCCGACTGGGCGCGTTCGGTTCGGGCCGTTTTGTTCGAGGGCACCCGTATCAGTTTTAATAATTTGTGAGCATCCAGGTGCCTTGTGCATGTTCGGGCGGCCAGTTTTCTATCTGATCCGTTGTGGCATATTCGTTCGGTCAGGCACGTCATGTCGCGCCGTGTGAGGTCGCCCGAACGGGCACGTTCTGGTTGGGTCGTTTCGTTCAAGGGTGCCTGTATCAGTTTTGCTAAGTTGTGATCGCCTGGGTGCCTTGTGCACATTCAGGCGGCCCATTTTTCATTTTCTCCCCTGTGGCATCATTTGTTCGGGCGCACCATGTCGCGTCGTGCAAGGTCGCTCGACCGGGCGCGTTCGGTTCGGGCTATTTTGTTCGAGGGCGCCCGTATCAGTTTTGCTAATATGTGACCACCCGGGTGCCTTGTGCACGTTCGGGTGGCCCGTTTTCTATTTTCTCCCTTGTGGTATATTCATTCGGTCAGGTGCGTCATGTCGCACTATGTGAGGTCGCCCGACCGGGCGTGTTTGGGTTGAGCTGTTTCGTTCAAGGGCGCTCGTATCAGTTTTGCTAAGTTGTGACAGCCCGGGTGCCTTGTGCACTTTCAGGTTGCCCATTTTTCATTTTCTCCCTTGTGGCATCATTCGTTAGGGCGCGCGATGTCACGCCGTGTGAGGTCGCCGGACCGGGTGCGTTCAATTTGGGCCGTTTTATTTGAGGGCGCTCGTATCAGTTTTGCTAGGTTGTGACCACCAGGGTGCCTTGTAGGCGTTCGAGTGGCCCGTTTACTATTTTCTCCCTTGTGGCATCGTTCGGTCTAGCGCGTCATGTCACACCATGCAAGGTTGCCCGACTGGGCGCGTTCGGGTCAGGCCGTTTCATTCGAGGGCGCCCATATCAGTTTTGCTAATTTGTGACCACCCAGGTGCCTTGTGCATGTTCGGGCAGCTCGTTTTCCGTTTTCTCCCTTCTGGCATTGTTCGGTCGGGCGTGCCGTATTGCACCATATGAGGTCGCCTAACCGAGCACATTCGGGTCGGGCCATTTCATTCGAGGGCGCCCGTATCAATTTTGCTAATTAAGTTGTGACTGCCTAGGTGCCTTGTGCATGTTCGGGTAGCCTATTTTCCATTTTCCCCCTTGTGGCATCATTCGGTCGGGCGCGCCGTGTCGCGCCGTGCGAGGTCGCCCGACCGAGCGCTTCCGGTTCGGGTCGGTTTGTTCGAGGGCGCTCGTATTAGTTTTGCTAAGTTGTGACCACCCGGGTGCCTTGTACATGTTCAAGCAGCCCGTTTTCTGTTTTCTCCCTTATGACATATTCGTTCGGTCAGGCGCGTCGTGTCGCGCTGTGTGAGATCGCCCGACCGGGCGCATTTGGTTCAGGTCATTTTGTTCGAGGGCGCCCGTATCATTTTTGCTAATTTATGACTGCCCAGGTGCCTTGTGCACATTTGGGTGGCCTGTTTTCTATTTTCTCCCTTGTGGCATATTCGTTCGATCAGGCGCGTCATGTCGCGCCATGTGAGGTCACCCAATCGGGCGCATTTGGGTCGGGTCGTTTCATTCGAGGGCGCCCGTATTAGTTTTGCTAAGTTGTGACCGCTCGGGTGCCTTGTGCACATTCATGTGGCTCATTTTCCATTTTCTCGCTTGTGGCATTGTTTGGTCGGGCGTGCGGTGTCTCGTCGTGCAAGGTCGCCCAACCGGGCACGTTTGTTTTGGGCCATTTTGTTCAAGGGCGCCCTTGTCAATTTTTCTAAGTTGTGACTGCCCGGGTGCCTTGTGGACATTCGGGCGGCCCATTTTTTGTTTTCTACCTTGTGGCATATTCGTTTGGTCAGGCGCGTCATGTCGCGCCGTGTGAGGTCGCCCGACTGGGCGCATTCGGGTCAGGCCATTTCGTTCGAGGGTGCCCGTATTAGTTTTGATAAGTTGTGACAGCTCGGGTGCCTTGTGCACGTTCAGGCGGCCCATTTGCTATTGTATCCCTTATGGCATATTCGTTCGGTCATGCGCGTCTTCTCACGCCGTGTGAGGTCGCCCGACCGGGCGCGTTCGGGTCGAGCAGTTTCATTCGAGGGCGCTCGGATCAGTTTTGCTAAGTTGTGACCGCCCAGACACCTTGTGCATGTTCGGGCGGCCCATTTTCCATTTTTTCCCTTGTGCCATCATTCGTTCGAGCGTGCCTTGTCACGCTGTGCAAGGTCACCCGACCAGGCGCGTTCGGTTTGGGCCGTTTTGTTTGACGGCGCCCGTATCAGTTTTGCTAAGTTGTGACCACCCGGGTGCCTTATGCACATTCAGGCAGCCCATTTGTTGTTTTCTCCCTTGTGGCATTGTTCAGTCAGGCGCGTCATGTCGCACCGTGTGAGGTCGCCCGACTGGGCGTGTTCGGTTCGGGCCGTTTCGTTGGAGGGCGCTTGTATCAGTTTTGCTAATTAATTTGTGACCGCCTGGGTGCCTTGTGCACGTTCGGGCGGCCCGCAGTTTTACATTTTCTCCCTTGTGGCATCGTTTGGTCGGGTGCACCATGTCACACCGTGTGAGGTCGCCTATCGATATGCTGTCAATTTTGAGCAGAAGTTTAAACAAAAGAAGCGAGACTTAGGATGAATCATAAGCAAGGGAAAGGCATCCCCAAACCGCAAAACAAAGGGAAAATCCAAGGTGGAATTTACTGCCACCTAATCAATCCTCTGCCACCTTTGTTGATTGAAATCAGGAGCAGATCGATTACCTCAAACAAAAACTTCACCTTCTTGGCTAAAATCTTGTCTTTAAAATTCTCGGGCATTTCATGTTCAAGCTCCAATTTTTCTTCTTTTGATTTATGGGAAAAGCAGCTACTTATTTAAAAATGTAGCTTTGTTTCTGCTGCATTCAAATTCTAGGAAAATTAGCTACCTGTTGAAAAGGTAGCTACTTTTCCTGGAAATAACTTTCCCACTGGCTAATTGTAACTTCTCCAAAATAAACGCAAAAGGTCCAAAGTATCTCGTTTACAATATTATGGGATGCTATTGGATGAATTAAAAGTGCAAGTGTTGTACATGAAATCACCAAAAAGCTACATAATCAAGCACTTTGTGTATATCATATTACAACAAAATTGTAGTACACCCTTTTAGATTCAATATCCTTGACCCACGGGTAAAATACTTGCATAACCTCATCATACACTTTTGATGGTAACAAAATACTTGCAAAGTGCTTCAATATCCTAAGATAACCATCAAAATGAGGGCTTGTTTGTACACATCATTAATTTACAAAAAAGCTATGACGATTTGGATAGATCTGGCACAAGGCTGAAAGCCCATCTGATCAATGACATGAATCTTAGCAGAAGATAGTACTCCCTTTGTTAACAGATCACAACAGCTAGTTGGATCTCTCCAGTAAAATTGATCAAGTAATAGAAACATTCTTGGGGTGACTGATTTCTGATTTGAATCATCCATGAGTGGTACAAAAATAGAAGGATTCATTTTGAAATGGGAAACTATTTCATCTTTGCATCTGTCCATTCTAGTCCAAAGGAATGAATATAGTCTTCCTATTTGAGAAATGATTTCTTTGAACATGCATTCATATTTTCTCCACTAATAATGGAGACTAAGGGCATCTTTAACAAGAACCTATGTGCTAAATCAAATGTCTTCCACAAACTTTTTACTATCAACCCAACAATATTCACGAATATTTAAAACACATGAAGGCTCTGTACTATTTCCTTCCTTCCCATTCCAGGTCCTTTTAAACTTGCTAGCTATATCACTTTTAATAATTTTGACTTGTATAATCGGTTGCTCGATATAGATAAGGATAGAATTGCAAGTCCTACCAACACACCATGTTTTCCATGATCTGTGCACAAATATCTCTGAAGTTTTTTGGAGCTAAAAATGAATAACCAGATCAACATTTGGAATATCAAGACCACGGGAAACTACATCAGTAGCAATGAGCACATTAAAACATCGCTCACAAAATCCAGCAAGAGTCCTCTCTCACTGATTGTATGAAATATCACCATGCAAGGGACCAACTCAATGCTAATGATAGGCTATCTGTATCTCACTTTTTTGAGTGAAAATAACACATTTTCCCCCTTTTACCATATTCATTTATTAGCGGGCTGAGAATGAAGTGTTTCACATACATGGATGCAGCAATAGAATAGAATGAGATTCCTTTTGCCAACTTCTGAAATGATTCTCCGATAAGATCAATAAAAACTAGATCATTTAAATATTTCCTCGAAAGCCTCTGAACCCAAATAGGCATTGTAGCAGAAACATCATACTCTGGTGATTTTTTGGAAACCTTTCCATAATCGCCTCAATGTAGCATTTCCTACCACCATATCCCTGATCATAACGAATTAATACAGTAAGATCATATCACAAACCGAGAAATTTGTTTTCCTTATGATTCGCACTCAGGGCCAAAAGAATATTATGGCCATGGCCTCCAAACATGGCTCCTCTACATGAAAACAACATATGGAGAAGGTCGCAAAGGAGTACAAGGACATATTCACCTCTCCTGTAGGGGTACCTCTACACTGTTAAGTCAATCACTCCATCGATCTGACCCCGAGCGCATTCCTACCCAATGGGTCGATATATCGACGTTCTGTTATGGAGAATGCCTTCAAGTCCAAGGAGGGAATTTTTGATGGTTGGTCATGCCTTTCAAGTTGACAAATGCTCCCTCAACCTTCATGAGACTGATGGATGACATTTTGCAACCTTTCACCAACTCATGATTCTTGGTGGTGTATTTGGATGACATCCTAATCTTCAACTAGAGTTGGGAAGATCACCTCCAGCACATTCGACATGTCCTCCAAACATTACAAAAACATCGAGTGCACGTTCAGGCGGTCCGTTTGCCATTTTCTTCCTTTTGGCATCGTTCGGTTGGGTGCGCCGTGTCGTGCCGTGCGAGGTCGCCCGACCGGGCGTGTTCGGTTCAGGTCATTTTGTTCGAGGGCGCCCGTATAAGTTTTGCTAAGTTGTGACCGCCCGGGTGCCTTGTGAACGTTCGGGCAGCCCGTTTGTCATTTTCTCCCTTGTGGCATCGTTCGATCGAGCGCGCTGTGTCGTGTCGTGTCAGGTCACCCAACCGGGCGTGTTCGTTTCAGGTCGTTTCATTCGAGGGCGCCCGTATCAGTTTTGCTAAGTTGTGACCACCTGAGTGCCTTATGCACGTTCGGGTGGCCCATTTTTCATTTGCTCCCTTGTGGCATCGTTCGGTCGAGTGCGCGCATGCATTAACCCTAACCCATTTAACCTCCTAAACCCTAAACATCTAACCCCTAAACCCCTTAACCCCTTGATCTGCTAGGGGTTGGTTACCTTGATAGTAATGGTGGTGTATTCATACTCCTTCTGAATAACCAATAAAGGGTCAAGGAAATTGACCAATATGTTGTCAAGTTTTATCTTATCCATCTCTGGGGTAAGCTTCTTTTCGGCTAACTCCACTGCTTTTGATCTCAATTTTTCCAATTTCTTCCTTCTCTCATATGATACCTGAGCCTTTTCCTTTCTCTTCCCTTCTAATTCCGTAATAGTGTCATAGTGATGCCAGCCAAATTCTTTGGAAAGCCTTCCTAGCACACAATACTAGGTTATGAGGGTGTCATGTGTTTGTGGGTAATGCCATTATTACCATGTGTTTGTAGACTAATTAGTAAATTTTAATTAAATTTACTAATTCATAATTAATCAATTGATACATGATTAAAGACCCCTAATTAATCAATTGATATCATTAATACATGATTAATCATAATTAATCAATTTATATCATTAATACATGATTAAAGATCCCTAGCTTAGCCTATTTTTTAAATTCCAACAAATTAGCCTAATAACCTTACCCATGTGCCCTTTTTCCAAAAATTCTTACTAATCGATTTCATTACCCACATGCCCTTTTTCCAAAAAAAATTGCCGAATCAATTTCATTATCTCTGCAATGGTGTTGATATTTTTATTGTTCATTCAATCGTTCATTTGTTTGTTGGTTTGAGGGTTTAACAGGTTCGGGGGTTTAGCAAGGGACCCATTGGTTCGACCACCAAAATGGTAAGCATACACCAATCCTTTAGTTGTAATTTCCCCAATGTTTTCTTTGATTGCAAATGCTTTATAGATAGGTGCATTTTATTCTGTTTGTAAATTACAACCATCCTCAAAATTCATGTCAGACAACAGTAAATATTGGTTTGGACAAGAATCCCATATGTCATATACTCCTTGTATGAGAAACGGTGCAATACAGCACAGAACCATCATGCAGTCTTGCGTCTTTATCAAAACATTCATTTCTCTCTCACTCTGAGCTTACATCGCCTTTGGACAAAAGAATGGGCATTGTATGTTTCTTTTGGTAAGGGTAAACCTTTTTGTTTGATCTGTCGGGACCACAAACCCCAACTCTACATTATGGGGGGAAATCCTCGTTTAACTTGGGAGATTAACTCATGGACATGATCAGGGATCTATGCCGACTTCAGTTTGAACTTGGGTCATTATCATGGTGTTGCACTGTCTCAACTACTAGACCAAACCACAGCCCAAAGGACATAATGAGAAGTGCATGTTACAACGTCAAATTCATAATTTCCCCCATCAAAGTGAAAAGGGTGAGCATATCTGGTAGGAAATTCTTATGCCTCTCTGGTTAGGGAAAAGGAATCCATTTTGTTCAGATGTTAGTCCTGAGAGCTGGCTGGAAAGGAATTTTCAGATCAATCAGAAGCTGGATAGGTGGACTCCGACTGTCCAACTGTTGAAATTGCAAAACAAAGCCACACAAGTTCTGTTCTCAAGTTCCAGCAATGTCAGCCTTGAAATGAGAAATATTTGGATCACCTGGCCATAAACCCATAATTCCTAAATTTATAATCCCCACCTTGATATTCTCCATCAATAATCCTCTCTAACAGTTCAATATACACAGCATGTTGTAGGATAGAAATCAAGCTGAGGATTGTAGCAAATAAGAAAAAAATGGCCAAGTATATTGGACTATGAGCTAATGTATAGAAAGGCTCCAAGGCCGACTATGGTTGAATGTGAATGTTGTCACAATGGTTCTTCAAGTCAGCGAAACTTGAAATAAGCTTAAAGGTCAAACTTCTTGAAATGATTATAATTATTCTAGACTTAATGACGATTTGGAATTTATTCCTCATTTATTGACAAGGATTTTTATAGTTAAAAACCATATCTTGACATAGCGTAAATATTTGTGTTTGATTTGTAATTTTTGTTTATGCTTGATTTTCTGAGTAATTTTAGGACTGCATGGCATATGTTTCCTTTTTTGTTTTTTCCCAAGGAAAAATACGCCTTTATTTCATGGGTGGTACACAATGTGAACTGCCGGTGTAGGGTTGAGTGGACACACAACATAGGAAGCCAACGCATAGTATCGGTTTCATTACCTCCTCCATTTAGCTCAAGGAAAAAATCCACTTGTGCTAGCCCACTAGACTTGAAAAAATGTTTTGAACATCTTGTACCATTTCAATACTATGAAAATATTGAGATTACGGCTACCTTGCTAAACCTATGAAGTCCATGTTGGGCGAACATTTCCCAAGTAGAGGTTTGAACCAAAATGGGGAGGATATAACAACTTATCCTCTTAATCACTCCCGAATTTGAATCATATTAACGGGATTGCATGAACATATACATGCAACTTTGAATTATTTCTGCTTTTTAAATTAAACTTTGTTGAATTACGAATCAATATGCTTTAATCTTCCCATATATTATCTTGATTCCTCGACACTAAGTCTCTAAAGAAAAGCTTGGAATCTTTGGGTACAGATTGGCTGAAGGGTCAAAGTGGGTTTGGGACTTGGAAAAGACTCATGAGTCAACCCAGAAAATCCTAGTAAAGTACAAAATATAAAATTTACAAAACCTCCAGCAATATATATGTAGTTTATGTTCAACTTTGATATGAAACTTTACAATGTATATAATGCAAAATTAATTTTTTTGGATGTCTGTAATTTTATTATGAAGTACATGATGCATAACGTATGCCATGGAACATGGTATGAAGAAACAATGAAAAAATGATAATTATAAATCATAAAATCCATATAAAAATTTTTAAATTTGAAAATGATGGAGGACCTGTTATTTTTGAAATATATCAGGATTGAGGGCCAATTGAAGGCCCTTCTCCTGCTTAGAATATTATATATGAAAATTAGTTATTTCAAATCAGAAAATGATCTCATAAACTTAACAAAAATGCTTCCCTGGAAATGAAATCTTAGTTTTCAATATGAGCTTTGATATGTTCCCTTTCAGGCCTAGTTGTGAAGAAACCAACTCTGAATATAATCTTAAAGTGTAGAGATGTCCCTGCTGGTGAAAAATTAGGTCTGAAAGTGTTCTCTAGCTGCCATAGCAGTGACAAGATGAAACTTCCTACTTTGAAAATCAACTCATAAAGTTATGCCTTAATAACTAGCTAGTGAAAATCAGGTCGAGAAGTGAAAATTTGTGTGCTAGCTCCTCAAATTAGTTTAGCAAATAATCACAAAATGTGCCCTAGATGCTATTTATGTTGTTGTTGAAAATTATTTACCCTAAAAATAGAAGAGATACGTTGTAGTTGTGCCCTAGCTTCTTGTTGGAGTTGGTCTCCCCTTGCAAAATTTTGTCCACAAAAACATGAAAAAAGAGTTGAAATGGACAACTTTGGCATTCTAGTGGAGAGTGTCTAGTTGACATTAGTTTGCGGGTCAGACCAAATATGTCTTAACTTGACCCGACTTTGAGGTCAGCTGTGTCAAACTACCAGCTATGGTTTGAATTTTTGAATGACTTATATATCATTGGATAGAGGAATTGATGGTAAATCTCTAGATACTAATTTTGTGACCTTAAATGGAAGAGATGAAGGTATTTCACCACTCGAAAATTGAAGCTCGATTAAAACTTCCAAAAATAGAAAATTTTCTTGATTTGTAAACCCTTGATCAAGGGTTTACAAAATACCTCGATTAAGGGATCCCCCAAAGACTCTATTTCCTTTTCTATTTGAATATTTGCCTCTTCAAAATATTCCGGTAAGCATTCATTTAGAAGAATATCATGACCCTTTTCATGGACATTTCCAATCCCTAGCAATTTTACACTTGTGAAATGAAGTAATCCAAAAACCTCACCATAAGCTTTTTGTTTCAGAAACAATGCTACCAGTGATAAAATGATTTTTACAATAGCATGCAGAATTCTAGCATCCCCTTGTTGCAACAACTTGATGATTGTTTCCATAAAGTCAAGAGTATCATGATATAGCTTGTCTTTAGTTTGTGAATCATCATTGTTGTTAGAGGCCCCTCCCATGGCATGGCCTTCTAGTGGATGGCTTTTTCGAAATTTTGTGGCATTTACAAAGCTACATTCCACATTGGCAAGTGACACAATCTAGGAAGCAGAAAATTGCTTGCCATCTTCAGCCAATTCATCAAATCCCTGCTTTGACTTTACAGTGTCCAAACTCTCATCACTGCAAAGAGCATTTGCAGAAGAGGATACAACGATAAGAAGATCTGGCATCCATGGCTTTAAAGCAGCTAGAATAGACACTGCACACTTAGATCCAACAACAGATTCACTCAAAGTGACAAGATCAAGAATATTGTTTGCCACAATAGAGGCTTCGGTAGCTAACTCACTTGAGCTCTTTATACACAGGAACAACAATTTTGCAGCATACGTACTGGAGCTCTTCATACAGATAAAAACATATTTCTAGTCATTTCTCGTGAACTTTTGAGCATTAGACCATTTCTCAATTTGCTGTTTCAGATATTGAATAAATGTAGATGAAAATTCTAAACATCTTTCCTATACTAGGACATTTATCACCAGACTTAAAACATTTATATCTGCAATTGACTTTAGAATGGTTGTAGCTATCCTGGTAACCAAAGCAATCCTGCCTACTTCACTGGTATCTGTTTTTCCATTAGTACTTGTGAAAATAGGAAACAAACGGAGATAGTTACAATAGAAAATTGATTGAAAGGTTTATGACAAGAAATTTAATCTCTTCAAGGGTTACAAAATTGCTACATCTCAACTCTCAAGAATCATAACATTAGCATAACTAAAAGTGAACCTTCATCCGTAGCATTTGAAATTTCTTCCGAGGATCCTCTTCTCCTTGACTTTTGGCCTTGAACGTGAATGTGTTTCCTCTTGCCCTGAAGTGGTGGTGTTGCAACTTTAGCTATGTTATTTACATGATGTGTGATAAAGAGCTCCCCTGCCCAACTAAGAAGATCTTGCAGTCCCTCATCAATTCCAAATTTCTGGCAAAACAAAATAAATTCGTTATTCAAATTTCAGTGGTGCTCAAATAAGAATAATTCATCAAAACTCATAACAGATATGGCTCCCTATTTAGAAAAAGGAAAAAGTAAAACTACGGCTGGGAATTATATGATAATGATTGTCCTCTTTTTTAGATCTTTTACCAAGCTTGATGTTACTCCTGCAAGCCATAAGAATCCTCATACACAACTTTCGATCGGGAGTGGATAGATCACTTCAACAATGTTTTCAAGTAGGGCTTGCAGGACCTATTTTGAGCTCAGAAATATGTATCAAAGTCTTTCAATTTGAGGCATCACCAAACTCTCCCTCAACAACCACAAATTCCAAGCTTGTGACAAGTGTTGATTCAAGGATTGCAGTGGAAAATATATTGATAAATCTTCAAGCATCATACTTCTGGATACATTATCTGTTTGAAAGCCATACATGACATGTTGGAGCTTTGTATTCTTGATTACAAATTAAAAAAAAAAATGAAACGTCGGCTACAGGTATATTTATTTCCACACCCAATTAGACATAAAATGCACCCCTGTTATAGCTTTCAAATTAAGTACATTCAGTGGTAATTGGGAAACACCATCACCGTCCCCTCTAAATATAGCATCTATTAAGGAGCTAATTACTTTGGTATAGGCTTAAGCAATAGAGTTCAAAATAGTCTGAGAAATTCCACTTAAATACAACGTTATCATCCAACCAGTGCTTGCCCTGTTCCTGTAGCTTAGGCTGGGAGGATACATGATATACATTTGACAGTAAGATGTTGTAAATGACTTTAGTTGGAAACCAAACTAGGTAGACTCAAATAATAAACTGAAAGGTTGAAAACATGAATGTGTACAGGTTTGTCCTTGGCAGCCAGGTTTAATACAGAAAAATAACTACACATATGTGGTTGTATCCTATGTTCATTTCCACTGTTTGTATGGTACTGATGAAACTAGTAGAAAGTCTAATTTAGAGGTCAGATCACTACTATAGCAGAATGTGATTATGTTGTTGCTTTTCTAGTGTTTTGTTTCAATTTTTTTATGATTTATACACAACAGATTCAATAATACTGAAGTTATGAAGCTGATTTGTTTCGATAATTAATATACTTTTTGAGATTTTATAATTTCACTACAAATAACCCAGTTTAGTCTCATTGTCAATTCGTCTCTTGTTTGGGTGCCTTAATGTGCAATGACATGTTTCCATGACTGAATTGAATGCAAGGCATATTTGAAACTCTAACTCTGTCTTCCGGTGTCTTATTAGAAATTATTTTAGTTTTAATTTTGTGTTTTCAAGTTAGATATTGTTTTCAAGTTTTCACATTTATAATTTTATTACAATGTGGCAGACTGATCAGGGCAGTATAGGAACAACCTCGAGACAGGATGATCGTGGAAATGGGCCAGCGAAAGAACATGTAAAGTCCCAGCATTGCTCTATCTTCAGGTATTTTAGTTATTTACATAATTGAAATAATATTATTTTGTTCAAATATGCAGACACCTAGGCATGGTACGCCTGATGATTCCCTGTATGAGGAAGAGATTTCTTCATCTCCATGTCCATTGCTCTTGCTGCAAAAAAAGGCGCAAAAATCAAAGTGGGAATTTGAGTGTTTGGTAGACGCGCCTCAAACACCTGAAATAGAAGCAAGGATAAAACAACTTATGACCCAACTACAAACATATCAGGTAATAATAAAAAATCAAAAAGATATTTTTTTTGTTTTGCATGAGATGAATTGTGATAGTTTGATTTTTAATTTTTACATTAACTAAACTAACAAAAAATTCTTTTGTATGTAGCATTATTTGACAGCTGCTGCACTCGGTGTTGGTGGTAGTGGGACACAAGGGCAAGAGATTTCCGAGCAACCCTCTCGTACACCTTCTACGCCTTTAGGTGCCAGCCAAGAAATGCACCCTGCCCAAGAAAACACCCAGCCAACCGCTGAACGTGTTGGCAGTGCTGAGGCTGATATGGCCAGCTATATTATTATGTTTCCTGGAGCTACACGTGTCAGCTCCATGGGAACCATTGATGGCACGTTTTTGGTGAACGATGAAGGTGTCCCTATAAAACATGTACAACTTCCAGGTAAGTTTTAATATTTTAACTATTTCATGTACTCTATGTAAACTATATTGTATCATGATTTTTATTTTTAAATTAATGATAATATATTTTTTCTATGTAGGAAACAATGAGTTCTACCAGTTTTGGAGAGAAATCCGTTGTATATTTTTGGCCCAACCATACGCACAAGGTGGAATTCCCAGAATTCCAACCTGAAAAAAGAACTTCTAGATTATCTAGAAGGCCTTTTTGGGGTGGGCACATTTGACAGAACAACGGTGGCTCGGGTAGTTGGAAAATATTTGAAATATACTAGGGACACCTATAGGATGTACTTGCAATTTAACCATAGATATGAGCATCCTCTCACAGTTCCAGAGAGTGAGTGGAGAGCACTCATCCATGACGGAAAAGAGAAAAGGGCAAAGAAAGAAGGAAAAATGCTAACTGGACCGGCAAGGTAAATTACAACTATAATTCAATAGCTTTAATTTTCTCTATTTCTAAAATAAAAGTGTGCAATGTCATATCTGACTTCAATATTTTGATGATAAGTTTCCTAACACCTCGAAGGCAACCAAAGCTAGGATTGAAAAAAAGGGCCATCACAAGCTAGGCCAGGGTGGCTACTTGAAATTAGCTGCAAGAATTGTAAGTAGCTAAACATCTTATAATTAATTGTATCGCCTTCCAATGTTTTTGTAATCCCATCAAATAACAATTAAAATACACAATCATATGTAATGTAGGGTGATGAATTCAGGATAGAAAATACAGAGGAAGATAAAAATATCGCTTTCCATTCTGGCTATCAAGCCATAGTTGAACACCGCAGAAGCTTGGGACAAGTCCTAAGATCTAGAATGCCTAATAAGGTAAAACATTAACCTTTCAATATGTTTGTTTTCGTCCATAAATTTAATGTCTAACAACTTTGTTTAAATCAGGGGAGCAGCAATGTCGACGAGCCAAATAACCCAGTTGTAGAGCCAGATGTAGATGTTCCTCACGTGCAACCTGATCAATGTAGTGGGGACCAGACCGACAATGCTACTATCAGTGAGGGCTGTGACGGTAATTAATTTCCACTTTTAATTTTTTCTAATTATACCTTGATGGTTGTCCTTATAACGTTTTTTGTTTAAATGATAGAGAATGTTTCCCTTGAGGATCTTACCACCAAAGAGGAAGACAGGGCAACGGTCCAACAGCGACAACTGGTGCACTAGGTAAATAACCTCATTGCAATTTTTTTATTTATTAATATTACCGAACTAGTTCAATGATATTTAAAAACTGACAATTAAAATTTAATATTATCTGTTTTTGTAGGCGATGCCCCGTCACTGGATGAGACCGGACATCGTGACTACGCAACTAGGTCAGCAGTGCGGGTCGAAAGGCACGAAACAGGAGCAGAGCATGATGATATTGATGATGTAATTAGGAGCTTTAGAAATAGGAAGAAGAAAAAGAAAATTCGATAATGTAAAATATTGTATTATTATAAGACAAACATTACCATACTTGGAACGTTTTTTGCATTATATAAAAAACTCATTTATCATACTATTTTTATGTCAAGCACTAATTTCAATGTTTCCTTGCGTACTTTTTGTTGCATTGTTTTTTTATTAGTTATTGAATTTTTTTTTTATGCTCATGAAAGTAAAAAATGAAATATAGATTGGGTATTGGGGAATTGAGAGTGATGTGAGGGGGGGGGAGGGGCCATAAGAGCTTCCACCTTCACGTGGTTGGCCCTGTTTATTAGAGAATAATTTATTGGAGCGATTTAATCTTGGAGCAAACCTCCCTTGATCCAGCGTAGCAACAAAAAAGTCACTGTTGACTTAGTTGCTACTCTTTCAAATCGTGGGAGGCTTGTTCCAAGTTCATGCGACTCCAATAAATTGTTCTTGAAACGAAGAGGAGCTTATTTAGGTATGTTTTGACATTTTCAACATATGTTCTAACATTATCATAAGAATGCATCTTAGAGTAAAAAATACTACATCAATTATTTGTATTTATTGTATAGATAATGATGGATTTTGATTGACTTGGCAGTGCAGGTACAAATCCTCTTGCATCATGAGCAATACAACTTGTCAACCAGGGTCATGTCCAGGATATTTTTGCTTGTGTGCTTGACCAAGTTTGTAATGTCACATTTTGTAAGTTCCTTTACAGTTCATAATTCAATATTAAGCTTGTTCATGATTATTATCTAGGTTTTTTGTATGTGTTTTTTCATCTATTTGATTGTAAGCAACTCTGCATGTTTCCTGTTGTTCACTATGATTTCTCCATTTACCACTCCCAGGATGAATCTAACTTTATTGTTACTATTATTTCTCCATTTAAGATTTCATAGGTTACATCATGTAAAGTTGTCAATCTCAGGTTGGTGATGAGCTTTAGTTCTCCAGATTTTGGGCTTTTCTGATATTTTCTCCCTCATGTCATTCCTGCATCACCTCATTGTTTGAGCATGCCAATTGTCTACCACTTGTACCAATTGGCACATGTCAATCTCTGAGTGGTGCCACATGTCACCTATTTTTGGCCCACTTGACCACCTGAAAAACTCAAATCCACACACCATGTTTCTTTATCATGGAGTGCCACATGTCCTAGATATTTTAGATGCTAACATCATGCTTCTAATGTGTTATGTCAACCAATCACAGTGGTCCATGTGTCCTTATGCCATGTCACCAGTCTGGAAGAGAGATTTGAGCCTTTTCTTTTCATGATTTTTCTATTATAATTTTTTTCTTCAGGACGGAAAATCCTTTTTGCAATAGTTGGGGATTTTCCCATTTCCCTAGAGTCATCTCCTAGGACACCCTTCAAACCATTATCCAAGAGGCAATCTACAACTCTCTTTTGTTTCCCTCTTGCCCTTAAATTATGTGCTTCTAGAAGACCAGTTAGGGCACTCTTCTAGCCCTTATCCCATTGCTTCATCATTGTATCAACTTCTCCCACAGGATGCTTCTATTTTTTTTCCTCTTAAAGGAAGAAAACACTACCCTAGGTTGAGGTTGCTCCTCAACTATCCCTATCGCACTTATGGACCAACTAGCAATATGAACGTTTCCCTTACTTATGGAGACACCCCCTATGCTACTACACATTCAATTCCAGGAGCTACTTGCTAAGGAACACTCCTACACTATGTCTAACGACCCTCCAATCAATCCCTCTAACTATTGTTGTATCAACCTCCCTTTTTGGTCTTTTAGACAAAGGTGACCCTCACACCATCAAGAACATAATGCTATCACAAGACTCAAACCCAATCCTAAATCTGTTCTCCACAAACTTCTCTTCCAATTCCTTAAAATGTGATTTTTATTTTTTGAAGAAATCGGCCCTAGTTAGGGTACCTATCCCTGCTCAAATCCACCCTTCCTCCAACCTGTAAGCCTTCTTCTTTATGTGTTCTTGTTGGAGACAGTTGTGGCCTTATTGTGGCTTGTAAGTACCTCTAATGGCCTTGCTACAGGACAGTAGCGCATTTATATTTCTAAATGAAAATGAGAAGACATAACATGGACCTAATTTTCCCCAAGGAATAAGATTTATACTTGGAATTCTCCTCCTAGCCATGATAGTCCATGGTGAGTAGAATGGAATGGTTAGAGATGCTTTTCTGTTGCACAACAATTCAGGACCTTGCCTAGTCTTGAAATTTCAATGACATTGGGGCTATGGCAGCCTCCTACTCTGCCTCTTGGGCCTTGGTACTGATCCATATAGTAAAATTTATCATATAAACTAACCAAGCCCTCTACAACCATATTTACAATCTCTTTTGTTCTTGGAAAAAATATACTTATGGAAGAAACTAAATTATTTATAAGGCTAATTTCTGGTCCTGGAAACATTGTATCATTGAATATGAATGTACTTTCTACCACCTTATCCAATGGATGGAGTTTCAAAACTAAATATATGAATTTTTGTAATTAACAATGGGCTTGGTAGAGGAACCAATGAAGGAGAGATGATATCAAGCTAATCAATTGGAATTGTATTCCATAAAGGGCCTATGAAAATTCTTTACAATACAAAAAGTAAAATCAGAATGGGTTGTGGTTCATAGGCCCTATTGGAGGTCATTCCTGTAGGTTATAAGACTAAAAGGCTGATAGGGACTTCCTTCGCAATTCTTCCATTTACAACTATTTTATATTTTTTAATATATACAAGGGTTGATGTTGAATTGGGTTGTAACTTGTGAACCAATGAGAAGAGGCCACCAAATCTAAACATTCAAGTAAGGAGAGAACTTTATAATAGGTGAGAAACAAGTTTATAGAATGTCCTCTAAGATAGTGTGTGGGGGAAACTGAGGGTGATACAAAACAAATGATGGAGGAGGTTTACAGGAATCCTTTAAAATTGTTGACCAAACCTTGGATTGCAATCTTAGAACATAATGATTTTGTTGGATAAAAGTGAAATAATGCTTTTAAGCTTTAGGATCAACCTGTACTTGATGTTATCTTTATGCAATAGGTAAGTGTTGTTTAATGCATCATATTAGGCCTTTCAATCATATTGGTAAGGTTGTCCAAGCACCATACGACAACAATTCATATTGGTGACATCATGAGTGGTGGCTTTTTCCACAAATTTATGACTAAAAGTAATTGAGACAATGCATGTGTGAGTGATTTGAGAAGAGGAACTGTACATCCAAGTGCATGAGGATGAGGATTAAGATCCACTAGAATTTCGGTGTATTGATGATAGATTTGACAATCAAATTCTCTTGTGAGCCATTTTTGAAGATGCAAATAGTGGAGAAATCATCTCCTAGGACACCCTTCAAGCCATCATCCAAGAGGCAATCTGCAACTCTCTGTTGTTTCCCTCTTGCCCTTGAATTATGCGCTTCTAGAAGACCAGTTAGGGCACTCTTCTATACCTTATCCCATTGCTCCATCATTGTATCAACTTCTCCCATAGGTTGCTTCTATTTTTTTTCCACTTAAAGGAAGAAAACACTACCCTAGGGTGAGGTTGCTCCTCAACTATCCCTACCGCACTTATGGACCAACCAGCAATATGAACGTTTCCCTTACTTATGGAGACATCCCCTATGCTACTGAACATTCAATTCCAGGAGCTACTTGCTAAGGAACACTCCTACACTATGCCTAACAACCCTCCAAACAATCCCTCTAACTATTGTTGTATCAACCTCCATTTTTGGTCTTTTATACAAAGGCGACCCTCACACCATCAAGCACATAATGCTATCACAAGACTCAAACCCAATCCTACATATGTTCTCCACAAAATTCTCTTCCAATTTCTTAAAATGTGATTTGTATTTT
Source organism: Pinus albicaulis (assembly GCA_034641835.2). Taxonomy (NCBI): domain Eukaryota; kingdom Viridiplantae; phylum Streptophyta; class Pinopsida; order Pinales; family Pinaceae; genus Pinus; species Pinus albicaulis. Next base: position 1,122,101,804 of record CM076572.1, read on the forward strand.
TTGAATAACTTGGCCCTGGTTAGGGCACCTATCCCTGCTCAAATCCACCCTTCCTCCCACCTGTAAGCCTTCTTCTTTATGTGTTCTTGTTGGAGATAGTTGTGGCCTTATTGTGGCTTGTAAGTACCTCTAATGGCCTTGCTACAGGACAATAGCGCATTTATATTTGTAAATGAAAATGAGCAGACATAACATGGACCTACTTTTCCCTAACGAATAAGGTTTAGACTTGGAATTCTCCTCCTATCCATGATAGTCCATGGTGAGTAGAATGGAATGGTTAGAGATGCTTTTTTGTTGTGCAACAATTTAGGACCTTGCCTATTCTTGAAATTTCAATGACATTGGAGCTATGGCAGCCTCCTACTCTGCCTCTTGGGCCTTGGTATTGATGCATATAGTAAAATTGATCATATAAACTAACCAAGCCCTCTACAACCATATTTACAATCTCTTTTTGTTCTCGGGAAAAATATACCTCTGGCAGAAACTAAATTATTTATAAGCCTAATTTTCTGTCCTGGAAACATTGTATCATTGAATATGAATGTACTGTCTACCACATTATCCAATGGCTGGAGTTTCAAAACTCAATCTATGAATTTTTGTAATTAACAATGGGCTTAGCAGAGTAACCAAGGTAGGAGAGATGATCTCAAGCTAATCAACTGGAATTGTATTCCATAAAGGGCCTATGCAAATTATTTACCATACAAAAAGTAAAATCAGAATGGGTTGTGGTTCATAGGCCCTATTGGAGGTCATTCCTGTAGGTTATAAGACTAAAATCCTGATAGGAACTTCCTTCACAATTCTTTCATTTACAACTATTCTATATTTTTGAATATATACAAGGGTTGATGTTGAACTGGGTTGTAACTTGTGAACCAATGAGAAGAGGCCACCAAATCTAAAATTGCAAGAAAGGAGAGAAATCTATAATAGGTGAGAAACAATTTTGTAGAATGTCCTCTAAGATAGTGTGTGGGGGCAACTGAGGGTGATACAAAACAAATGGAGGAGGTTTACAGGAATGCTTTAAAATTGTTGACCGAACCTTGGATTGCAATCGTAGAACATAATGATGTTGTTGGATAAAAGTGAAATAATGCTTTTAAGCTTTAGGATCAACCTATACTTGATGTTATCTTTATGCAATAGGTAAGTGTTGTTTAATGCATCATATTAGGCCTTTCAATCATATTGGTAAGGTTGGCCAAGCATCATACCACAACAATTCATATTGGTGACATCACGAGTGGTGGATTTTTCCACAAATTTATGACTAAAAGTAATTAAGACAATGCATATGTGAGTGATCTGAGAAGAGGAACTGTACATCCAAATGCATGAGAATGAGGATGAAGATCCGCTATAATGTCAGTGTATTGATGATAGATTTGACAATCAAATTCTCTTGTGAGCCATTGTTGAAGATGCAAATAGTGGAGAAATCATGGCAAAGATGTGCACATATGATAGACACAATATTTTGGGCCTTCTAGGTAGTTGTTAAATCTAGAGAGACATGGTATGTTCTTATGCCTAATGCAATTTTACTTAAACCTTTCTTATAGGCCCGTTGGATGAGAGCAGGATAGAAAAATAAGGGGCTTCAAGAGATATAATAAAAAAATAGGAAACCTAAAAGAACAAAATGGTAGAGGAACTGAATGGTAGTGATTTAGCATCTATAAACCAAAAATTCTATAGAAAATTGACTCTCATAACATAGGCCAAGAAGAATTTGGTGATCATATTCTTGCCTCCCACTGGTAGGGTAATCTTGAGACTGTGCTGCTTAACTGGCCTAGTTTTCTGTTTTATGGCTGCTAATATCTTGAATGCTATCTTTTAAATCTAGTACAAAACATGTAGATTGGTGACACAACATCTGTATAACTATTTTGTAGTATTCTCTGGATAATTTGGTTTTGGTATGGAACCTTCTTCCCAGTGGGATACACATGCAAATGAATCTCAACCCTTTCCTTGAATATTTGTTAATTGATTAAGCATATCCTATTGTTTCAGAGGCCAGAATAGAAGAGTCATTTATAGTTTTTGGGATGGATATAATGGTTGGGTGCTGGAAACTCTACTCTGATTGATAGTCCTAGTATTCTGTTGGAGTTGCTGATTTTTTATAAATCTCGTGCAAACGTTTAAACATGTCGATGAGTTACATTCTATTTGTGTAACTATTTCCTGGAAGTTTCAACATTCTACATAGTTTGGCTTTGATGTGGAATATTCTTCATAGTGGGACAAGAATTTAAGTTAATCTCATCTCTTTCCTTAAATATTTTCCATCACTTGAGTATTTGATATCATTTCAGGGGCTGGAACATGAGATGCAATTTTAGCTTCTGGGCATAGGTGTAATTTGTTGGGGGATTTCTTCTCAAATTGTGAGGGAGTGAGGCATAGTAAGGCCCGACGGATATGCTGAGTAACCAATTGGTGGTGGTGCAGAGGCTAGTACCTGTGGCCCTGGCCTATGATATGAGTTCAGGCTTGGATAGTCTATTCCATAAGCTGTCTGCATCTGTGTAATTGACTGCATTTGTGGAGATACTATAGGTTGTGATGATAGCTTCTCCTTCTAGACATCAGCTGCAAGTTTCATAGTAACAGTCCTTCCATCCTTGTTCTTTCCTTCCATTGCTTATTAGGCATCCTTGTTCTTTCCATAGCTTTGAATATCTGGAATGACCAATTCAAATATTCAATCCATTTTGTTTAAAGCCATGCTTTCACTTGCTATAAATACACTTCCATAATGGGATCCAAGTGGTTAGAAATATCAAGGGACTAAAAGTGGAGAGTAGAAGCTCGTTAGTCCAAGATTATATCCTTATATATAGGAAAGTGGAGCGGTGTATGTTCTTTATGTTTAAATAGATATTGCTTATGTAGTTTGCCCGATTATTGTTCCATTGAGGTTTGGATGTGACTAGTCAGCTCAAGCTAGGACCCTTCTGTTTCAATCCACTACTAATTCCAGAGAAATAGGATTTTGCACTGTAAATTCACTGCTTTCCATGGGGATTAGAGTTTGTCATTGAGGTTATTTGAGCAGTGATCTTGATGCTGTTCCTTTTTAAACATACAACTTTGGTTGAGTTTGGTTCTTGCTGAACATGCCATTTTTAGGCTACACTGCCTGTAAAGGCTAATCTGTTAAATTTGGGGTTTTTCCAGTGTAAGATGGGCATTACATAAATGTGTGAAATTTTTCTATACCTCTCAAAAATGAATTCTTTAATGTCCCAAATCTGCAAATGAATTCCCTTCCATGTCTTAGGACTAATACTTGGATATGTCTCTTTGCTTGATATGGCAACCTTCAATCTCAAAATGAATCATCTCATTTTTATTTGTGGGTATGGATTGTCATATGGACAGGGGTTTTCTTCCATCATATTTTTATAGTGTTCTTTCATATTTATGCCCATGTCATGTTCTTGCAACGCGAAATGCTTGTTTTTCATTCCTATTTTATTTTAGTTATTATAAATTGTATTTTCTCTGGTCTGATACATGTTTCCAATTCTTGCAGAAAAGGCACTGTTTGGAGAAAAGGAGTGGTATTTATTCACTCCCAGGGACAAGAAGTATCCAAATGGTTCTTGCCCCAACAGGGCTGCTGGCTCAGGATATTGGAAAGCCACAGGTGCAGATAAACCCATCATTGCTAAGGGCAGCAACATGCGTGTTGGAATCAAGAAGGCTCTAGTTTTCTATGTCAGAAAAGCACCTAAAGGAAACAAGACTAATTGTATTATGCACGAATACCTCCTTTCTGATGTCAATAGATCTACAAAGAAGAAGGGCAGCTTAAGGGTAAGCAACTGTTCTTGTGTATTGTTTTCTGTGCATATTCCTGTGTGTCAATAGACAGTGTAGGTGTTGTTTGGTTTAAAATGCCTATTAGGCTAGATGCCATTATGGCCTAGTTGTGACAGGGCCCAAGTCAGTTAGACTCGTCACTCTAGAGAATAAATCTATTTGGGAAATAGGGGTTTATCATTTAAGTTATAAAATCAAGGGTTTTCTCACGATTAGATCATGATGAATTGATGCTACACTGATATCATAATGAGACTGTGGATATTCGTTTGATCAACATATTATTGATAAATATGATTATGTCCAACCATATTATTGAAGAGCTTCAAGGGATTTCTGCATTTGATGACAAATACACTTCAAAACTTTATACATTCATCATTTGTATACAAGAGTTTAGATCATAAATATAGCATCATATAGCATTCAATTCTTTGTAATCATAATAACATAGCTTAAGTATTAGAGGAATCCTAGTGATGCATTGAAATTCTTTGAATATATATACAATAAAATTCTTACTCCTTTTTGTTGATACGTATTTCTTGCATAGGTTTTGATTTCAATGCAACAACATAGTTAGATCAATTGCTTGCTTTCTGAACATAGAACCAATCTGATGGTTTTCTTCATATAAGTTGACTCAACATTTTCTTTAGATTTATCTATAACTTCGATTGATTTCTCTGTGATAGTTTAGATGTTGGAAAGAGGCTACATGTCTTCCTAATGCCAAACTGTCCATCCTGAATCATATACTTGATCCAAGGAGTTATATCCCTCAACACTGAATTCTCACATGCTTCACGAGTTTCTCTAAATTCTAGATCCTCCTTGTACATTTCCTTAAGATGTTCAAATCCCAAAGTACCCACTTGGAGTTTTTGCAAAACCAAGCAGCTCCTACTCAAAGAATCTCCAACCTTGTTAGAATTCCTACTAATATGTTTAAGAACAAAAGTAAAAATTTGCATGAAATCAACCCATTTTGCATGCTTTTGATTTAAGTTCTCTTTCCTGGTTATAAAATTGAAGGCATGGTTGTGAGTATACAAGATAAACTCTCTAGGTATGAGATAATGCCTCCATTTTTTTAGAGATTGTATCACTGCAAAAAATTCCTTGTCATAGGTAGAATATTTATGTTTGGATTCATTCAAATCTTCACTGAGATAAGCAACAAGTTTACCATACTAACTTAGAAGAACAACAATGGTCATTCTGATTTCATTACACTTAACTTGGAAATTTTTATGAAATCATGCATAGATCAAATTAGTTGTTTTACTATCTTTTCTTGCAACAATTCCATTTCTCTTCCAGTTGTGACATTCCACTTAAATAGTTGATGCTCCTTTTTTATGGTCTCAACTATTGGTGCACATATGGCTAAATTTATAACGAATATTCTAGAGAAACTAGCCAACCCATGAAAATTCTTACCCCATGAATATTATTTGGTGTAGGCCATTCCTTAATAGCTTTCACCTTATCTGGTTCCATTTATAGTCCTTATGGAGATATTATAAAACCCATATAGGTTAATTCTATTTTCATGAAGGTTTTTCCATATTTTCCAAAATTTTCTCCGGAATACCGCTAATTAAGTAGCAAGCAATCAATGTTAAATATTTATTTTTTTTTAAATATTTTTTCCATTTCATCAGAATAGCGGTGCTTCCAAGCGTCGAAAGAGTGACGCTCCAAATCGTCGAAATAGTGACGCTTCCAAGCGTCGGAATAGCGACGATTAGTTTTTTTAAATATTTTCAATCATGCATCGGAATAGTGATGCTCCAAAGCGTCGGGATACATAACGTCGTAGTTCCGACGGTGGTTTGGAAAATTGATTAACATCGGAAGACCAACGCTTTAAATTTCAGAAGTAATAACATCATAATTCCGATGTTTTCTTGAAAACCTGAAAAGCGTCGGAAGACCAACAGTTTATTAATGTCAGAAGACCGACAGTTGTGGTTCGTCGGAAGACCAGTGCCTATAAATCGTCGGAGTAGCAATGATTCGGTTAGTGTCGAAAGAGCGAAGGACATATGGAAATGTCGAAAAAAGTGTCGCAATTACGACGTTTTATTGAAGTGTCGGAATTGTGACGTAGTGGCTAACCACGTTTTTCCCCGCCTCAGACTATCGCTCTTGCGACGCCTATGTGTCGGAATAGTGATGAATTTGCCGTCAGAAATTGGGCCAAAATGTACTAGTGCATGCTTCACAAGAGCAGAGGACCAAATCCTACAATGCCTTAAATCAACAACATTCTCGTGTAACCTGTTATTTATCGAGCAACCAATTTCTCTAATGTAGGGAACCCCACAGGAGCATGAGATCAAATAGAAACCTTTCATACTTTTGGGGTCCAATGGGTCCTTAACCGATCTGAGGGAACTACGAATGGTGTTCAAATTTATAAAGGTGGAATAGATCAAATTATTCCTTAAAATCTGAGCAATTTTGTCAGTAGTACCATGTATAAATGGCAGTTGAACTTTACCAACTAATTCACTAGGATCTTTTTTTGGTTTAGGACCTCTACTTGCATTCAAGAAAGCCTTAATACCTTGACACTTACTATAACCATTAATCTCAAAGACTCCAAGGATATGGGCTTTCTCTTTCTCCAAGTGTTCATCTTCAGAGACCCTAACAGATTTACTGTCCAATGTGTTGATAACACAAACCTTTTGAGCAAGAAAATGATGAGAACTAGTGTGAAGATACTACTCTGTGTGGGTTTTATTAAAAAATATTTGGTGAGAAAAATATCCATCATAATTCCTAGATATTAGAACATCAAGAAAAGGAAGGCCACCATCAATCTCAGTTTCCATAGTGAACTTAATAGAGAGAGACTGATCATTTAGGTGTTGATGAAAACAATCTAACTTCTAATGAAAATGAGACCAGTTTATGAAAGTGTCATCGGAAAGGATTTTGATTCGAAATCTTCCATAAAAAGGTTGGCCACAACAGGATAAAGTAGAGAACCCATGGAAAAACTGCAATTCTACTCATAGAACTCATGACCTTCAAAGCTAAAGAAAGTCGATGTAAGACAAATCTCTACCAATTTGGTAGTCTCAGGATCAATGATGCGGTTGATCACTTCAACTGACTCTTTGATAGGGATGTTGGTATAAAGCGAGGCAACATCAAAAGTAACAAGAGTGTCATTAGGATCATATTGTAAATTTTTCAACTCATTGACAAAGGAGGAGGAATCTTTCACAAAAGAATCAGAATGACCAACAAGAGTCTTAATATTACGAGCTAAATACTTCGCTAAGAGATAAGTGGTACCTCCAATTTTATTAACAATGGGTTTGAGGGGAAAAACCTCTTTATGAATTTTGGGAAGCCCATAAATCTTAGGAGAAATAGGGTTGCTCTCAATAAGCTTATGGCTAGTAGAATCCATAGTGCTACTATATTTAATAGCAGCTACCACAATCTTAGACACCTTACTAATGGGGTTTTTCGAAACTATCTATAACTATCGTTGTTACAAACATGGTCAAGCATCCTAATTTTATAATCATATTATCCAAGATTACAACAACACCACCTTTATCAGCTTTTAGAACATCAATATCATGTTTTTGATTAAGGGATTTAAGCCCTTGTAATATACTTATTTTACTGCTTTTATTTAGACAGTTGCAATCTAAAGGTTAAGTGGACCTAAAGGAAAACTATATGTGTGGACATATTTTTTTTTTAATTAATAAATATGGAATTTTAATTATTCTGCAAAGAATATAGTAAATTGGAGACCAGGATTTCAAGTCCATGAGGATGGAATTAAATCCAAATACTTTCCCAAAATTTCCGAAAATCCTTGGAGAAAATAAAATAAATTAAATATATTAGGTTGGAGATAAAAATCTAAAAGATACCTTAGTAAAATGGAAATTTATTGAGAAGAGGTGAAATAAAACTAGAAAGAGGAAAAAACTAGTTTTAATGAGATTTTGTGGAAAAAATAAAAGTAAAGCCTAGGATAAAGGAAAACAACATCCTGACTTAATTGGACACAGTTATGGAAACATGCTGAAGGGAAAGCAGGCTTAAATAATTCATTCCTGGGTAGACAAGAGTTTGTCTACATTTTGGAGGAATTGGTCTTTGCTCGGGGGGAGCTGTGGATGAAAGCTCAAGGTTGGGTGGCAAATAGTCTTTACTAGAATTGGTATGCATAGTTATTAAATTCTATCTTGTTATTCTGTTGTTATGATGATGATGGGATAAGGGTAAATGTGTTTTAGTTAGGAAGATAAGTGGAAAATTATGTCTTATGAAGTATCAATCTGTATAATAAATTATTGTATTCTTGAGGGTGAACTGTCTGATGTATTAAACAGAAACATAACTATAGCAGGTATAGTTGTAGTTACTGTATAGTTACATAGACTAGTTAAATTAATTAACCAACAATCAGAATGTCAAAACCCAATTAGAAGGGTTTAAATATGTCTTTAGGTTTATGATAGTTAATATATTTCAAGCATAAAATACATCATTATGATTAAATATATTCTAAGATGTAAAGAGAAACATGGTAATCCATAATAGAAATTCCTAGCCAATTTTGTAAACAAGAGGAAGTAGAAATATGGGAGTTATTGTATTCAATCAAGAAGGAATTATTCTGTACAAATTATGTATTTGAACTCATACTGTACAAAATGATAAACTTGAATATCTATGTAACTCTACTAACAATATAGTGGACAAGCACATTGAAAAACTAGTATACATAGAGAGGTAATATGTATATAGAAACCATTATAAATTCAGAATACAATATGGACTTAGAATCAATCAACCATGAATTATTGATATACAGATATGCATTTTGAACATAATAAAGAAAATTGAAATCATGTACAGAAAATTTTCCATGATTTAAATTCATATAACAAAGATGACAATAAAAATATATCAATTTCCATGAAAAATATTAGTTATTACTGTCAAAGCAATATTGACTGAAGGTCAAATAGTATTGATATTAAGTAAAAAAATTATATATGTACATTTGTAAAATATCATTAAATTCAGAGGGATGAATTCTGTACATGGTAGCGACCAACCTGTAAATAGATGAAATAAAATCTATGGTCAATTCTTTTGTGAAAAATAGTTGAAATGAGGATGGTGTAAACTATGATGGTAGAGTACCTATACCAAAAAACCCACACAAAGATGTGTTAGATTAAAAATAAATCGAATCTAAAAACACGTAGACAGAATATTGATAAATTGTTAAAATTATTAAATATATAAACATATCTTGTTAGTCGAGTATAAGGTGGTGAAGTTTCATCTGTCCATGAAATAAGAGAATTAAAAATATAGGTCAATATGGTGAAATTAAAATTAAATTATAATTCTATAATATTATGGAATTTATAGAAAATGAAATACTTGAGTTTGTTCTGGAAACCATATACTGGGTATTTGATGTAAAATCATGAAGAGTATGGAAGGAGGAAAAGAGGGGTTTTTCCTATGAAATAAAATATTTTGTTAATCTAGGAAGTTATAAAATTTCCATTGATTTCAGAACAGAAGTGCTCAGATATATGGAATTATTAATAATTATTCTGATCATTTCTAAAAATTTATCAACAGTGAATTATAAGACAATACAGACATAATGAATATATAAACCAAAAGGTAAGCAATTATTGAATATAATATATATAGAATCGAATTAAAATATTCATTTCATTAAATGGACATAGAGAGATCGGTTCTCTATAAATTTAAATAAGGTAAATTCAAGCCATTAACACAACTTTATGCACACAGAGAATATAGACACATTATATATACTAATGATATGGTAAATTTCATTGCAGTGAAATGTGGAATCAAATTCAAGTTCGTATTAGCATTGTTGTAAGTTGTAATGAAAACGAAAAATGTTCTATTACAAACAAAAACCTCAAATTTAGAGATTTCGTATATACGGTCAATAGTCATTCCAAAAAGGGAAATAGAAGATTTCTCGCTAACCTTGTATGAATGGAATGTAAACGAAATCGAAATTTTTTTTTATGAAAGGTCAAATTGAGATTCGTCCAACTTTTGTGGGTTGAAATGGACAGGAAGGGGCGTTGTTAGGTCCCCATATTACTAGTGTAGTCCCTTATTGTTATTAGTGTAGCCCCCTTATTGTTATTGTTGTACCCCTGTAACCCCCATATTGTTATTATTGTTCCCTTACATTATTATTGTTAGGTCGGCTAGGATTATATTGTGACCCCATGGACCCCTATATATAGAAGGAGGTTTTTTCATTTGTATCATCCAAGAATTTTTCATTTACATAATGTATTGGAGGTTTCCCCCTCGAAGTGGCTGATTTCTAAGGCGTTTATCTCTCTTTTATTCTATTTTTGGAGCTAGTTCCATAACATTTGGTATCAGAGCTTTGGATTCTAGGGTTTCGCTACTCCAAATAGGTCATCATGGAATTTTCACTATAACGTTTTTTCTACGAAGTTTCATAAGCTTAAACTTTTACAGAGAGTAGCTGAAATCCTAAGGAATGGTGTGTACAAATTTCATATCTTGGTTCGAAATAGTTTCAGAGATATGATCTGTGGAAGTTAGGATTTTTCCAAGCTCCAGAATTTCACCTAAACAGGACATCGTGGAATTTTCGCTATAACCTATTTTCTACGAAGGTGAAGAAGCTAAAATTTTATACAGAGTAGCTGAAATCCTGAGGAACTTCCTGTAAAAATTTTAGATCTTGGTTCGCAATATTTTCTGAGATAGGATATGTGGAAGTTACGGTTTCTTCAGGCTCCTGAATTTCATCTCAAAGAGGTGACCTTGGGAAAATCATCATAACTCTCCCTCTAAGCATCGGATTGGAATTATGTAAAAAGTGGCTGCAAGTACACGAAGTTTGGTTTCCTATGTATCAATTTCAGAGCCGAAGGAGGAAACAGTGAGACGTGGAATGCCGTAAAATTTCACTCTACTGAACCAGTCCATAATTAGTTCATTGTGGGAGATCTGACATAAATTTTCCTTGAAGTATACAAATGAGATTAGACCTGTGGCATTCAAAAGAAGATTCAGAGGGCTACTACAGGAATAAATTTCAGATATTGAAGATTCGCAATTACATAGATAATTTAGTTTCAATATAGAGCTCCTAAAAAGCAAGAAAAAGGTGTGTATTTTTTTTTCAAATTGCATAAGTCTTGTTTGAAAAATTAGTTTTAAGTGATTGCATTGGCCTATTGAGCATAGTATTGGGTTCTAAAATTTCCCCTAAAAAGAATTCAATACCCATTAAGCCCTCAGAATACTCTACTATGACTCATGAAGATGAAGAATTGCAACATGATCTGTAAAAATTGCAAGAGCAAGTGCACTAAATTTCGCTCTCATAAAGAGCAACAAAAAATGAAATGGAAGTTTTGAATAAAGGCATGGAAACGAAAATGGATGATTTGAAGAAAGGTGTGGAAGCTAAGATGGATGGCATGAAAGCTAAGATGGATGGCATGGAAGCTGGCATGGATACTAAGATGGATGACATGAAAGATAACATGGAAAACATGAAGAATGATCTAAAAGCAGAAATGGAAGATTTGACAAAGTTAATACAAGAAATGTTTCCTAATGCCGAAAATATTGTAGAGGAAACTCATGATGAGAAAAAAAGAAATGTTAATCGTGATTTCATAAACTATATTTTTTTATTGAAGAACCACCATGTTGCAAAGATGGATATGAGGAAGTTTGATCGAAAGGATCCCGTAACATGGATACTACAGATGGAGTAATATTTTGATCTCAATAATGTGCAAAACACACAAAAGGTATGAATTTCAACTTTAAATTTATAAAACAATACATTTGTATGGTATCGATGGATTTTCTCCCATAAAAAAATTGTCACTTGGTCAATTTTTATGGAGGAAATGATAGCACATTATGAGGATACAAAGAGAATCACCTTCTTTAGCCAATTGATAAATCTCAAACAAAAGGGTTCAGTGGTGGAGCACATTGAGGACTTCCAAAAATTGAATATAAGGGTAATTCATATTCCAGAGGAACACAGGATTGATGTATTCATAGGGACTTTAAAGTATAACATCCAACATGAAGTTAGCGTTTGGGAGCCTAATTCATTGGAGAAGGCATTCAGGGTGGTAAGAAAAATTGAATATAAAATTATGGCAATAAGGAAGCCTACCACTCACATCTATAAATATGGAAGTGTTTCTACTCCTAGACTTCCACAACCTACAAGGTTGACACCACAACAATTGGAAGAAAAAAGAGCAAAAGGGCTTTGCCACAGTTGTGATAGAAAATACACTAAAGGTCATAAGTGTGCTAAGAAGAAATTATTTTACATATATTGTGAAAAGGAGGAAGAAAATGAACAAGAAACTTAAAAAGAAGAGGATATACACTAGGAACCAACCCTAGAAGAAGAAGAAATGAGTCCGACCATATCGTGTAATGCATTGGCAGGAATTAACACTCCTCAAACTCTCAAGATAGAAGGACATATCAAGAAGAAAAAGGTAATAGTGTTGATTGATTCAGGTTGTACCCATAATTTTATTCATTGTAAGGTAGCCAAGGAATTGAATTGTTTCCTATACCCAGCACCAAAATGTCAAGTGATGGTTGCAAATGGAGCAAATATAAATTTCTCTGGAAAATGACGTAATATCAAGCTAACCACCAGGGAATATGTATTGAATAGTCCAATGCTTTCCATTCCAATGGCAGGTGTTGATGTTGTACTAGGAGTACAATGGTTACAATATTTGGGGATGGTAGCTTTTAATTTTCAAGAAATTTTCTTGAAAATTTTTTCCGAAGGAAAGGAAATCGAATTACGGGGTATCACAGGGAAGCCGGGAAAGATAATAAGCTCTAATGTCATGACAAAGCTTTTGAAGAAATAAAAATGACGCGTAATTGCACAATTATGCTCACTAGAAGTTCCAACATCAAAATTATTTATTTCTCCAGATCTCCAAAAAGTATTGGACAATCATTCCAAGGTGTTTGAAACTCCCAAAGGAATCCCACCTATTCATGATCATGATCATGCTATTCATTTGATTCCAGGAAGTGTTCCTCCAAACATCAAGCCTTACAGATATCCTTATGTCCAAAAGAGCGAAATTGAATGTATGATTGCAGAAATGTTAGAGGTCGGTATAATTCAACCTAGTCAAAGTTATTTCTCCGCTCCAATAGTATTGGTGCACAAGAAGGATGGATCATGGTGCATGTGTTCAGATTATAGGGAGTTCAATAAGCTCAATATTAGAGATAAATTTCCCATTCCTATGATTGATGAATTATTGGATGAATTACATGGCGCAATTTATTTTACCAAGTTGGATCTTCGTTCAGGATATCATCAAATTAGAATGAAGACTGAAGATATTCCAAAAACAACATTTCAAACTCATGAGGGTCATTATGAATTTTTGGTCATGCCTTTTAGCCTTACCAACGCATCTTCTACATTTCAAGGGTTGATGAATTCCATTTTCAAACCCTTCCTTAGAAAATTTATGCTAGTATTTTTTGATGACATACTAATCTACAACAGGTCTTGGAAGGATCATATTCAACATGTTGACAGGGTGCTCAAACTATTGGAGGAAAAAAAATTATATGCAAAAACATCTAAATGTTTCTTTGGAGTACAAGAGGTGGAATATCTAGGTAATATTGTATCTCATGAGGGTGTTAAGGTAGACCCTCACAAAATTAAATCCATTAAGGAATGGAAAGTCCCCAGAACCATAAAACAGTTGCGAGGATTTCTTGGGTTAACAGGGTATTATCACAAGTTTGTTAAGTATTATGGGAGAATAGCAGCACCTCTAACAACATTATTGAATAAAGATGCATTTTCATGGACTCCTGAAGCAACTAAGGCCTTTGAACATCTTAAAGAGGAAATGTGCCTAGCACCAGTCTTAGCTACACTAGACTTCACAAAAACCTTTATTATGGAATGTGATGCCTCAGGAGATGGAATTGGTGTTGTTTTAATGCAAGAAGGAAGACCCATTGCTTTTGAAAGTCATCCAATCAAAGGAAAGTATTTACAAAAGGCTATTTATGAGAAGGAAATGTTGGCAATAATACATGCACTAAAGAAATGGCAACCTTACCTAATGGGAATACACTTCAAGGTAAAAACTGATCATGATAGTCTTAAACACTTTTTAGAACAAATAATATCTTTAGAAGAGCAACAAAAATGGGTCACAAAGATGTTGGGTTATGACTTTGAAATCATCTAAAAAAAGGGAAGCTAAATGTTGTTGTAGATGCACTCTCAAGAAAGGATGAAGAGGTGGAAGCAATGATTTGTGCCATTTCTATTATCCAACTAGATTGGATAACCAAAGCAAGGGTTGAATGGAAGAAGGATGAAGAAGTGTGGACACGTATTCAAAAGTTGCAGCAAGATCCTAGTACATCTGATACATTTATTTGGAAAAGTGATTCCTTATGGTACAAAGATCGCTTATATATTTGCAAGAATTCCCAACTAAAACAAAAGATTCTTTTGGAATTGAACAATTCTCCTTTAGGAGGAAACTCAAGATTTTTAAAAACCTACCAGAGGGTGAAGAAAGAATTTTTTTGGGATGGCCTTAAACCTGATATTCAAAATTTTGTGGCGGAATGTTTGGTTTGCCAGAAAAATAAAGTTGAGACAATTAAGACCTCGGGTCTTCTACAACCTTTATCCATTCCAAGTCAACGTTGGGAGGATATTTTAATGGATTTTATCACAGATTTACCTAAGTCAGAAGGAAAGAGAGTCATCATGGTGGTCGTTGATAGACTTACCCAGTATGCACACTTTTGCGCATTATCTCATCCATTTAAATCAAGTACAATTGCTACTGCATTTATGGAAACAATTCAAAAGCTACATGGAAACCCAAAGATTATGTTAAGCGACAAAGATCCCACTTTTGACGACATTATTTTCTTGTTTGGGTACTCAACTAGCTCATAGCTCATCTTATCATCCTCAATCTGATGGTCAACCTGAGATATTGAACAAATGTTTGGAAGGATATATTCATTGTTTTGTATTTGATAAACAAAAATAATGGGTCAAGTGGTTACCTCTAGCTGAATGGTGGTATAACGCTTCCTTCCATACTGCAGCAAAAATTACCCCATTTATGGCATGTTATGGATATCATCCACCATCCATCACATCATCTTTAAGATAAAATTATAAGGTGAAAGCAGTGGAAGATCACATCGAGCATCAACAACAAGGTCTCCAACTCTTAAAGGATAACCTCAATTTGGCACAAAATCGAATGAAACAACAGGCATATCATCATCGCAGTGAGAGAAGTTTTGATGTAGCAGACTAGGTATTTTTACGGCTGCAACCATACAAACAAATGTCCCTCGAGCAAGCTAAGAATGATAATAAATTATCGCCAAAATACTATGGCCCTTACAAGGTGTTGCAAAAGATTGGTACTATGGCATACAAATTGGAGCTTCCTGCTTCTTCGCGAGTGCATCCAGTTTTCCATATTTCATGCTTAAAGAAGGCTATAGGTGACAAAATTACAGTTCAAACAATATTGCTAGAACTTGATGAGGAAGGAAAAATCATATTGGAACCTGAAAAAATCACAGAAACAAGAACTCGATAGCTACGAAATTGATCAATTTCCGAGTATCTCATCAAGTGGAAGAACTTACCCACTGAAGATTCTACATGGAAGGATGATAATTTTATACAGAAGCATCCAAAGCTACTCAAGTGTTGAGGAAAAAACTTTTTTGATGGAGAGGGGCATGTTAGGTCCCCATATTACTAGTTTAGTCCCTTATTTTTATTAGTGTAGCCCCCTTATTGTTATTGTTGTAGCCCTATAACCACCATATTGTTATTATTGTTAGGTCGGCTAGGATTATATTGTGACCCCATGGACCCCTATATATAGAAGGAGCTTTTCTCATTTGTATCATCCAAGAATTGTTCATTTATATAATGTA
The DNA here is from genome assembly GCA_034641835.2 of Pinus albicaulis. Classification (NCBI taxonomy): domain Eukaryota; kingdom Viridiplantae; phylum Streptophyta; class Pinopsida; order Pinales; family Pinaceae; genus Pinus; species Pinus albicaulis. Next base: position 1,122,117,725 of record CM076572.1, read on the forward strand.
TTAGAGGTTCCCCCACGAAGTGGCTGATTTCTAAGGTGTTGATCTCTCTTTTCTTCTATTTTTGGAGTTGGTTTCATAACAGGTGTCGAAAGTGGTAACCACAAGAAGAAGTAAAATTGATACAATATTTAGGCTATGAAATTTTCAAAGTCTAGAAAACGAATTTACATTTATCCTTATTTTCTTCCCACCGAAAACGTAAATCATACCAAGAATTTCACAATGGGAAAATAAAATGCTCAAGGTATGTGAAATCAAGCTAGAGACCACGAATGGAATTCATATAGGCTGAGGGATGCATGACTTAGTATTATTGTGGAAAAACCCCAAAAAAAGTTTGATATTAGTGAAGAGATAAAAGAAAAATTGGGGAAAACGTTTAATAAATTACACCAAGACGTTCATAAGAGTAAAATATGCTTTAAATTATCCTCGCCGAACGAGACAGACAATTATAAGATTGATATGAGAAATAAAATTAAATAATCGAAATCCTAAAATAAACGTAAAAGGACGGAGTACATATTAACAGTAAGAATACTTGGTTACGTATCTTCTATGAGAGAAATTTTAACTTCATATATGTCTGCCATGAAGACGAGGGAAGAAAGACTCCTTTGGGGTTCATCTTGTAAGCATAAAAATGATTTCTCAAGTTAAAAGAATACGAAGAAAAAAAAACACTGTAACCTTCATAAACAAGTGTAGAAAGAAAATCTCAACGATTCTTGTAAATATTATATATGTTAAACAAAACTTAGAGGAAAAATAAATTCAGAAAGTAGGCTACCTGTATATGAAAAAAATCACGAGAATGGATGCATGTCATTCACATTGCAAACAAAACAGAAAATCACCAAAGCCGAGCACACAGTGGACAGTTTCCAAAAATGAAACAATGAACAACAATGAAACCCTAGCTAAGATCAAGTGGTGGTAACAGTTACGATGTGATATTCACTATTAGTCCACCACAAAGATCCACCATATAGCTGTCCCAAAGGAGTTAATCAACCCATGTGACGATACAGGTTAAATGTATGGTGAATAAATGAAAATATGGTAAAACCAATTAGCGTTTAATAGTGGAGAGAAAATATCTCAAGGAAACTATATATAAAATATTTTATAATCAAATCAATCCTAAAATTTGAATCATGGAGTATCAATTCGCATAAGAAAAGACTAATATATTCATATACTGGCCACGTCTGAGTTCAATCAAATTTATAACGTGGAAATATGATAAGGTTATGAGGTACATCATGTAAATTCAATGTTGAGGTGTGTACGAAACCATAGAAACATAACTATCCCATTGTAATTGTGAGTTGAATCAATCATAAATACCAAAGGGTTAAAACAAACTATTCGAACCATAGTAATAGAGATTACAATGTAATAGCATAGGAAATAGTTAAGTTAAATTAAAGTCCTCCATTGAATTAGCATACACATACACAATCTCTAAAAGAGCCTTATAGATTTAGAGATAATACAATGTATATATCTACAATACAGGAAATCAAATACATTTCAAAATCATATATGGGAAAAAATATGATAGTGTATATATATTTAAGAGGAAAACTTTAAGGGTAAATTGGGGTTAAAGTGGATGTATGCCTATAGTAGTACACGGTAATGTTGAGAGAGATGTAGAAAGCTCTAACTATAAGTGTTAATTTTGTATGAGGATTATGAAATTATATACTTAAAAATAAGTATAAGAATACCAAGTATATGAGTAGAATTTCAATTTAGATTTCAGGAATAAATGGTCACGAAAATATTCCTAGTGATGAAAAATGAGACGACATCATTAAATTTCCAAAGACAGAAAGAAAATCCTTGAATGATTTTTTGTAAGAGACTATGTATTTACAGAATAAAATAATTAAGGGACAAAAGTAAACTAAGAAAGTGATAGCAGAATCAGTATAATGATATATATATATATATATATATATATATATATATATATATATATATATATATATATATATATATATATATATATATATATATATATATATATATATATTAGGGTAATTAGAGTTGTTATAGCCCTTTAAACTCATATTTACCAATATTGCTTTTAGGTGGTCTAGCTTTCTTAAGAGAAACTGCACAATCTTTCCTAATGACTTCCTTCAAATTATTAGATAAATCTTTAATACTAAATTCAATGTTACAAATAATCTTTTTGATAGGGATCTTTCTCGGAGTCATGGAGAAATCGAGACCTTTTTCTAAAAGAGAAAAAACAAAAGAATCAAAGGAAAACCTAGACAAATTAATAACCTTATTGCTAATGGAAGAAGGAAAAATATTATTATTATTATTATTATTATTCTATATCAATGACTGTTGAATACTCTTTACATCCTTCCAATTTTGATAATAATTTTGAGTAATTGTGGTTCCATTTTGGTGCATCGTAATTGGTTTTGTAGAGCATGAACATCATTACTAAGAAAATTTGAAGAAGACCCAACACATCCCCTATGCCATATTCCAATGCCTTTGAGAAAAATCCCAATTCTTTGGTATGTTATTTGAATATTTCTAGACACATAATATGAGTAAGAAAGAAAAAATATTTGGGCATTGTGTGTTAGATGTTGATTCTCACTTTGCATAAGGATGGAAAAATCAACTCCATGCTAGGCACCTAAATGTGGCGATGCACCTAATTTTCCAACATTTATATACTCTTAAAAAATAAAGATAATGGAAATTGGTATATAATTGCACCTTATATATAGAAAATAACCCACAATTAAGCAAATTTATAAGTTTTGAATAATGTGAGAACCATTTATATCTCCATCATACATCTATTCTATAATTAAAACTAAAAAACTAATTATTTTGTTTTCAACTTATGATATATTTTACCACCCAAATTAATAGTGAGATACAAAATACAAAGCCTATATTTAAATAAACTATATTTCTATTCCTCAACCACTACGTATAAACCTCATCTCACCATATCATATGATCGATTTTGGAGCACATCTAAAACAATTACCAACCATTACAAAAGGGTGTAAAAATAGTGAAATAAGGTTTTCTTTTTAAAATGAAGGATATGTTGAAATTCAACAAGAAAATGTGTGTCTAATTTATTTTTCCCTTAAATAAATTGGACAATAAATTGTAATTTGATCTCATAACAACTTGTACGAGTTAACTAAGTCAGAAAGACTATGTTAGCTCGATAATTTCAAGTTGAGAGTCAAAGGTGAGGCATGCAGAGTGATTCTATTATTTTGGGGGTACAATTGCAGTTAATGCACTAGTGTGGTGTGAGTGTAATTAATTAACTCAAATAAATTGAGTTAAAATGAGTTTAACTAGTTCTAATTGAGTGATGAGCTAGTGAGAGGTGGAATGAATTAAATTGATTTAATTCACAAGTAGTGACCAATCAGATAATTGATAATTTGCTATTAATAGCTGCATGCATGTTAGTTCTGATGAAGACCCAATTGAGACAGAGGTTAAAGGGAAGATGACTGTCATTTGTATTATTAGAAAATTTTCCAGGTGCAGTTATAAAGTGAGAGGAAGGCCATGATGGAATGGACAATCAAGGAAGGTTGGAATTCCTATTTAATAGGGATTTATTTCTCTAGGAATTGCGTGAGAAAGGAAACGAATTGGCTAAGTGTTTGTCCAATTTTTCCTATATCAGTGTGAGATGATTGGTAGAGTGTAGCAGATTCTTGTGAGCAAGAATGCATTGTATTGGTTCATGATTGCTTGAATTATTATACAATAGAGATAGAGGGGTTTTGAGAAGTCTCTTTCCCGAGGAAAACCTTGTGTTTTGTGATTGATTTACTTCTTTCTCTTACTTGCATGTGATTGTGCGATCATGTTTTATATTCCGCAAATATTGTAGAAGGATTCAGTATCTTGTTTTAGTACATTACATGATCGGATTGAATCCATTGGAATAATTTATACATGGTATCATAGCACCAAGAATCATAATAGAAGAGAAGAAATTGATTTTTTGTTGAACAAGATTCAAATTTGGAGATTCATTCTTTGGACCTAACATCTGACAATGATGTTTTTCACTAGCTTGAGACTCGAATATTCACTCGAGGGAAATTCGAACTATATTGCATGGAAGGATAGGATGGAGACAGTATTGGAGGATAATGGGCTGAAGGAATTCATTGAAACTGATAATCCTGAACCCAATCAGGCAGATGCTACACAACATAAATCATGGATTAAGAATGTTGAAAAGGCTAGGAGAATCATATAAGAGGGAGTTCGAGATCATATTGTCTCGAGTCTCCATGGCAAGGCAACTCCATATTCTATATGGAAGGCCTTGAGAGATATGTTTCAAAGTAGCAGTGACCACAGAAAATTGGAACTCAAGGACAAGCTCAGGAAAATCAAAATGGAGAAGGGAGACACAATCCATAAATACTTGACCAAGTTCACTCAATGTCGAGATGAGCTTGGAAGTGTTTGGATTACTATGGCTAATGATGATTTGGTGAGCCTAGCATTTATTGGCCTTCCCAAGAGTTGGCATAGTTACCAGGACTCTGTGAATGGGAGGGAGAAGTTACCAAAGTGGGAGAAACTATGGTTAGATGTGGTACAATAAGAGTTTCAGCAGAATAACAGGGATGGATCCTCATCCAAGATTGATGATGAGGAAATTTTTTCCTTAATTTCCAAGGCAAAGAAGGGGAAAGGGAAGAAGTTCCATTCCAAATTTGAGACTTGCAAAGAAGGCAAGAAAAAAGACATGTCAAAGATGAAATGTTTCAACTATCATGATCATGGAACCTATGCCACAAATTTTCCACAAAAAATAAGAACAACAAGAAGGCTTCGGGAGCCGTAGCGGGTGAAGCTTTGGCCTCACAGTTTGAGTTGGACTTCTTTCTCATTGTATGCATGGTGTCAACAATGATGGGACCTATGTGGTACTTGGATAGTGGAGCATATTGCCACATGACTGGAAACAAAGAACTCTTTAGTATCTCGGAGGGTAAGGATATTTAGATGCACATCGAGATGGGTGATGACGAGAGGTATAACACAACCAGGATTGGTATAGTTAGTTTCCCAAGAGAGTCGGGTAAACCTTTCATATTAAAATATGTGATGCATGTACCAGGTTTGAAAAATAATTTAGTTTCAGTTGCTATGTTGGAGGATCTTGCATATGATGTGGTTTTCAATGAAGGAAAGGCATTCCTTCATCACAAAGGCACTAGACAAGTAAATAATATTGGGTTCATGTGAAGAACCTCTACAAAGTTGATGTATATAGTTGCACAAAATTTAGCAGTAAAGCAGATGAGGTGGCGATATGGGATACAGGTGAGTTATGGCACAAGAGGTTGGTTCATCTACATGACAATGATTTGATAATCATGTATTAGATTTCTACAGGGCTTCCAAAGGGTACACTTGCACAGAGAGACACATGTAAGGGTTATACTATGGGGAAGTATACAAAGGCCAACTTTCATGAGAAGGAGAACTGATCAACAGAAATCCTTGAGAGAGTTCACTCAGACGTGTGTGGACCATTATCAACAACTTCCACAATAAAGAACAAGTATTATCTGATTTTTGTTGATGATTTTTCTAGAAATTATTGGATTTTCTTCATGCAGAAAAAGATCAGACGTTATCCAAGTTTTGTGAGTTCAAAGCACAGGTAGAGAAAGATACATGGAAGAAGGATAAGGCTCTAAGGAGCAACACTGGTGGTGATTATATCTCTAATGAATTCAAGAAATTTTGCACCAAAGAAGGAATTCAGAGAGAATTTATTACACCTCATAACCCACAACATAATGGGGTTGCAGAAAGAAATAACAAAACAATTGTGGGAGTAGCACAATCTATGTTATAATCAAGGCCTAGCACTGCATATGTGGGCATAGCCATGTAACACAGTGGTATTTGTGCAGAACCATAGTCCTCATCGGATACTTGGCACGAGTACACCAGAGGAGGATTTTTCAGGTAAGAAACTAGATGTTTCATATTTTAAAATTTTTGTCTCATCTGTCTATTTCCATGTGACCAAAGATTCCAAGAAGAAACTAGAACCAACAAAAGAGTTTGGAATGTTTATGGGGTACATTGATACTCCCCACATCTATCAGGAGTATTTTTCGGCACAAAGGATGAAAGTTGTCAGGAGAGATGTGCAATTTGATGAGGAGAAAGCCATGAAATTGTCCCTTGAGAGGGAGCTTGAATTGCATGTAGAATATGAACTCTTAGTTCCAAAGGATGAGCCTCAGGATGTGGAGCAGCCATAAGCAGAGGAACAAAGAGTGGTAGAAACCACTCATGCAGATCCATCCACGAGAAATGGTAGGAAGCACACCAGAGAGGCTGACAGATTGATGCTATATGCGACAGAGAATGTAGGTTAACCTACATCACAACACATGTAGAGAAGGTCCCCAGACAGGTATACTGGATACATGGCTCTTATGATCAAATGTGTTGGGTCCCTGTAATTTGTTAGATTTGGCTTTGTTTCTAACAACATATCTTAAGCTAAAATTTCTATTATATTGCAAGAGAAAGATGCAACAATATGTAAAACATAAGATGACAAGTACTAAATTAGAAATACATCACCATTAGCCATGTTCATGAATCTTGCAAATGTGCTTGTCTCATTGATATTCAGTCCAAAACCTTCACAATGCTCCAAAGCCAAAAACTCCTCACAACACAAAGTATATGACGTTTTTTCTCCACAATCAACCAACATGAATAATGAGGCCTCCATGCAGTATTTAACTTGAAAAGGAGGATAAAAACCCTAGCTAGGTTTCCAAAATTTCATAAATTACATCATAAATGTCATTTTTGTCCTATGAGACCATGCAAGGCCCAAGGCACAAATATCCTAACTTAATAAATGCAAAAATAGATTCTAACATAACTCTTCATCTAACTCTGGAGTGATTTTCCTTCAAAGCCCTCAAAATATATTTTTCAGTAACTCCTTGTGTCTTTTGTTGACTTTTAGGTAAGGGCGTAGCGCCAAGCCAAGGGCGTAATGCCAAATCTGGAAAAAACACTTGTTTTGCAGCTGAGTTTTGGAGGCCTTCCCAGTGTCCAAATGAGCTCCATGATAGCTCATTGGAAAGCCTGTCCTATAGAGATTCCAAAAAGACCTTTATTATTCTAATTGGTGTCCATTTTCCTAGTGAAAAAACACTTTTTCCAAGACTTCTCAGGAAGCAGTGCCGTTGCTGAAATAGGGCAGAAAGTTGATTTTTTGCTTATTTATGGCACTTTTGGAGGACCACTTTTGCTCCAAATCAGCTGAAATTTTCTATGAGTGATTTCATTGGCATGATGAACATGAAAATTTAAGCCATTCATCCATTGGGTGCCCAAAAAAAGAGCGTATCACCAGTAGCATTGTGTGCTTGTCCCTTCAAAACAGTAAAAAATTTCAAAAACTCAAAAAGATGCCAAAATTGGGATTTGCCTTGCTGATCATATTTGGGATGATTGTAGGGATGCATCAGCAAGAATGTAAGGATTTTATTTGTCATTTTCCTCTTTTAGGGCTTGAATATTTTTAAGGGCTCTTTTAAGCTTGGCCCTTGCAATCTTGTTTCTTAAGGCATAATGCCTTGCCATCTCTTTCTGCATGTCAAGGTCTCTCTTGGTCTTCTCCAGCTGATCCTCTAGGTGAAAATTTTCCCTCTCTATCCAAGATTCCATATCATAGTCTATTTCCATGGCAAGAAACTCACTTGGAGTGAGTTTCTCTACCAATGTTGTCTCTTTCTCTTTTTCCTTGGCTAGAGTCTTCTTCAAGCCAATTTTCCATGGCCTCCTCCTAGGAAGTTGTTCTTCCTCTTCTTCAATTTCCTCATGAGTGTCCAAGACCTCATATAGATTTGCCTTGGATTTTTTAGCCTCTTTCTGAGCTCTAATAGCTCTGACCTGATAGATGGATTTCTCTGCCTCCAACTCCTGGTTTTCCACCTCAAAGAAGTTGATCACATTCTTGGCCCTACCAAGATTGGCTTGTACATCCCTAATCTGGGCATCTTTTCTCTTGAGTAGCATGTTTGTGATCCTTTTCTTATTCTCATCATCACTATCAAGGTGAATTAGCTAAAATTCTTGTTCAGTCTCATGTTTGTCTTCCTCTTCTTCATTAATGACCTTTTCCTTACCTTTTTCAAGCTTCTTGATTGATGTAGAAGGCATGGCCCCTTGCCTCTTAAGGGCAGCAAACACATGCCTATTTCCCCTCTGGTAGGTCAAAGGAAAAGGTTCTATGTTAACCATCTCAGTGCCATCTGTCTCACTGCCATCATGAATACCATCATTATTTCCATCTGCTTCAATGCTCTCTACCTCATTGACATCTTCCTCACTGCCATTTGCCTCACTTCCACTTACCTCACTACCATCTTCCTCACTGCCACTTGACTCATTTCCTTCTTCACTGTTTGATGCACTAGTACCATGAGATGATGGTGAGGGATTGTGAAAAGGTGATGAAGGATGGTCATCATGATGTGAAGGACTATGAGTGGATGGTGAGGTGGAAGAGTCATCATGAGGTAAGGGAATGTGCTTGGCTAGAGGAATGGGAGGATGAGAATATGAAGGGACATATTGTTGCTGATGGGCTTGTGGAGAAGTGAACACCTCATTTTCTATGAAGGTCTCCCATGGAATGCCTTTCTGTTGTAGTTGGTGCATAACAACCATTTTAATAAGTGAGTGATGGAAGAGGCTTTGCATCTACTGAGGATAGTCTCTCTTTTGTACAATATAGGACATTTTATCAATGCTTCTGTAGAGGTAATAGGGTATGTGTAGCATCCTCACTCTAGTAAAGTGTATAAGCATCTTGATGTGATAGGAGTAATGATGGGAGAATCTTCCTTCACATGTAAAATACTTCATGACAATTATCATCATAGGTGCATATCTATCAGGAAAATGTGAGAAAGGAAAAATAGATTTATTGTGGTCGTTGTATCTAGGATTTAGGTAGGGTTAAAAGTAGCTCATGTCTAGGTTTTCCTGCTTGAACGATTTCTCACCCACACTTGGTATCCCAGTGGCATTGGCAATAGCATTTGTGGATAACTCAAAGGTGACCCCTGCAAGGTTAAATTTTTTCTCATGGAAGTTAACGATAAAGAGTCTAGTTAGCTTAGGGTGGTTTTTCACCTGCTGCACCTTTTCACAAAAATCAAAGCATCCTACATGATTGAAAAATAAATAGTAAGGGGAGATGGCATTAGCTCCCTTGTGTTGAGGGGTTCAAATCTGTTGATCTTTCCACCTTTGTGCTCATGCCTCCTTGGCATTTGAGCCTCTCCACCACTACCACTGTCCTCTCCCTCTACTAACATGTTTAAAACTTTTTTTTGAAACCCTCTTGGGACTATGTCAAATTGAGATGAAGGAGGGTAAAGGAATGTCAATATTTTTGCAAGTGGAGGTACAAACTGTTATGAAGGAAATGGATTTAGGGGGAAAATTAGATGAATGAAAACCTTCACAACACCCTAATTCACTGTTGTATTGACTAATACTCCTTTTAGGTAGATGTAGTGAGGTTCAAACAGTGATTCCAAGCATGAAATTTAGGGTTTCTCTTAGGGTTTCAACTTCTTTCAATTACAAATCATAAAAAATATTGAAGATGAGTGTATGTGATGGTACTTACCCTTAGGAATGCTTGAAGGAACGTTGGCAGAGATTTGGAGGTGTTTTGACTTGATTTGGATGGTCAAATTGCTTAGAAAGCCCTCCTGTCCAAGAGCAAAACGCCTAAGTTGAGGGCGCAATGCCAGGCTGAGCGCGCAACGCCTGTCCTAAGGGCGCAGTGCCAAGAGAAAATTTTCTGTGGGTGTTGGGTAAGAGCGTAGTGCTCACTTCCAGGCACGTAGCGCTAGTGTAAAATGTATGGGAGATTTTTGCCAAGGGCGCAGCGCCAGAAAAATTCGCCCAAGTCTAGCTTGAAAACTCACAAATTTTCTTCTCCTTGAAACTTCTAACTCTTTACAAGTGAAAAATGACTCATATGAAGTGTAAGATGTGCTTTATAGTCTCATGGATTTGATTTTAACTTTGCAACCCACTTTCTAATGTCTAAAACCCTTTTTCTCTCTTTCACTGATACTCCTTTATGCCTTTTTACTTGTAAGTTGCTGAGATCACTGAATTAGATTTTCTTTTGGTCTTTGAGACTTGACATGTTGATTTTGACCATTTTGTGATGATTTCACATAGAAAAATTCTGAAACCTTCTGTGGTTTCCATTATGAAGTTCAACTCAAATTTTCACCTTTTCTCACTAACCTTTTTACACTATTTGCATGCAGATGACTGAAATGATGAATTTGATCCCACTTTTACTCCTTGAGGCATGACAAGTTTAGTTTGGCAACTTTAGGATTTTTTCATAAAGCAACATCTTCAAAAACCTCCTTTGTTCCCACCTTGGAGTTCAACTCATCTCTTTTTCTCAGTTAGACATGGAAAGCTCATTTTTGACAAGTTTAGGATCTGATCACACAGTGATATCTTCAAAATCCTCTTTGCTTCCATCATGGATTCCAACCCATCATTTCACCTTCTCTAGCCACTTTCCCAAAATCCTTAGTGTCTTTACTACTTTACAACAATCATGAGTGTTGTCTTCTAAGTTGTTTATAGCCATTTCAATTTCATTCATTTCTGTCCAGTTCACCTCACCTTTTTCCCTATCTCATCAATAGTTTCTGATAGACTTTCTTCATGTTTGGTTTTGTGTGACTCCTCCATGTAATTTCTGTAATTGATCACTATTTTGGCACTCTGCTGGACCATCAAGTGCATAAACCCTAGTTACCTACACTAACAAGTGTTTCCTCACTGATGTGCTTTAATTTTTCTTCATTCAGGAGTAGACCACCTACCTTCCCAGTACTTTCTGCTGATAGACCTTTCAACACTCCTGCAGAAGTGTCAAATTTTGTCCATTTTCCTCATGTGCAGACTCTGAATTGAAGGGATAAAATTCTTTGGAAATATTTTATGTCTTCCTTGAATAACCATGTCTTGACATTCTATTACATCTGAGCCAGATTCTAGCAAAGGAAAAGCAGTGTTTGAAACAGCAATGATGACCCTAAAATATGTGAAACCCTAATTAAAGTAGTGGGAGGGTTCTTTGACCTGATCTTGACTGAAAATTGGCTTGGAGGCTTCAAGTGAAAAATAGAGTATTGTCAAAGGTGTTGTATTGAAGATCCAAAATAAAATGTACTTGATTTATCTAAAGAGCCTACAGAGATAGTTTTGAGACCATCAATGCTTGAGGAACCTGGGGAACATGGGAGTGAGTAGGATATAGGAAACCCTAGAGGGAAAGTGGAGTTCATGGATAGGGAAAAAATAGGCCAATGAGGTTATATGCAGAGAAGGAGGTTGAAAATGATAGGTAAAATCCCATAGGGAGTTTGTAGGAGTGATAGGGTGACCATGAAATGGGAAACTGATGGAATAGTGAAAAATTTTCTATAAGGATAATGAAGGTAGTGAAATTTCTGAAACTCACAATATTCTAGGAAGGTTGTTTTCAGAAATCTAGAACCATCCATATCTAAAAATAGTGAAAAATATTGATGACAAACATTGGCTCCACTTGGGGAGGGCAGCTCCTTTTTAGGAGGTGTCCAGAACCTTAGAGTTCAGATTTTTGAGTTTTGAAGATCGGTACCTTACTTGTACTTGAAAAATCTCTCTTCCTTCACTTGCTGATTATTCTTTTGAAGCTATGACCTCAAAATCTGAAAAAACATGATTCCTTCAATATCATTTCTACCTACCCATCATACTTTGCCTAGCATTTTTTCTTCACTTGGGTGCATTTGGATTGGAAAACCCTTGATATCATTTTTTCTTTTGAAACCATAAAATCTATCTACTTCTACCCTTATCACTTTCAAGAGCTCATATTAGGCTGATGAACTCTTTATTACCTACCTACTCTACTTATCTTTCAACATTAAGCAGTTTGACGGATGTTCATTCTCTAATCTACTAACATGAAATTCAAAACATGACCAAACCAAGGTTAAGCAATCTAATTTGTCATGGGTTGTGGCATTTTGGACAAGTTGCACACACACTTTATTTTTGTATAAGTGAAACTAGAAACTTGAGGGTTAATAATTTGGAATTTTTTACCTATCCCTCTAATTTCTCTTTGGTTCAGATTTAATCTTTGGGAACCAACATCTTTGCTAACCTATTCTACTTGATATGCCAAGTTTAGATGGTTTGGAAAATCTTGTTTCTCTAACTTATTAGCAGAAATTTAAAACATGCTCAATCATGGTTAGTTTGTATTATTGAACAAGACTTTTCTTTCTCAAAGTAGTGGCATTTAGACTTGCACACTTTCAGACATATTCTTTTTTGGTGTGGGGTTGTACCTCTTCTTTTACCTGGCCTCTTTTTCTTCTTTTCTTTGTTTTTGTGTTTTTGTTTTTCTAATATTTTACTCAAGCGATGTCATGTACAATGAAAAAAGCTTTAAACTAAGGACTTTAACAAAAATAGTGTTTGAGCATCTTTCCATTGACAGGACCTCCAAATAGCTCTATTCCATCTAGTTCTTGTAGGAAGAATGCATTGTTACCTCTAACTGAATGGATGATGTAAGGACCCTTCCATAAATTTTCAAATTTTCCATGCTTGCCTATGTTCTCTCTTCTTGAATCCCACTTCAACACTTTGTCTCCAATCTGGAAATCATTTTCCTTGGTCCTTCTGTCAAAAATCTTCTTGATGTTCTCTTGCACTACTTGTGTTCTGTTGTAAACGTTTCCCTTGATTGCTACAAATGAATGGTTTGGTTCAACCTTCTTTGTATATCATTCTCATCTGATTGTACCTCTTGGAGGAGCTTCATCACCAGAACTCCCAAGGATGATGGAAAAACTACATCCATGCCATACACTAGTTGATAGGGAGACATGTTAATTGATTTTTTGCTTGTTAATTTGTCAGCCCATAGTGCATGCACCAGTTTGCTATGCCATGATTTTTTGTTCTCTTCCAAAAAATTCTTGATGATGTTCACCAAAATTTTGTTAGAGGAGTCAGCCAACCCATTACCTTGAGGGCAATAAGCTGTAGAATTCCCTAGTGTGATGTGATACTTGTAGCAAAATTCCACCATTCTCTTGGACTTAAATGCAACAGCATTATCGGTGATGATTTTTCTTGGACAACCAAACCTGGACAAGATGTTGGTTTCAAGGAATTTGATGATTTCTAAGTCAATGGTATTCCTTGAAGGGATGGATTCTATCCATTTGGTGAAATAGTCAGTTGCAGTGAGGATCCATTTGTGTTGGGCAGATGAGGCAGGGTGGATTTCTCAAATGAAATCCAAACCCCACTGTTGAAAAGGAGATTCAACGTTGATAGGGTGCAATGGAAAAGGCAATAGTTTTCTCTTTCCATTAAAGATTTGGCATTTATGGCAAGTTACTACTAGCTTGTGGATGTCAGGGAAAAGAGTGGGCCAATAGAAACTAGCTCTAAGGATGTTTTTGGTAGTGGTTTTCTAGTAGAGATGACCTCCACATTCTCCTTCATGAAACTCATGCATGATTCTATCTACATCATCTTCAAGTAAACATTTAAGAAATATACCAATAGAAATTTTCCAATACAAAGCTTTATCTAGAATGCAGAAATTTAAAGCCTTTAGTTTCAAGAATCTATCTTTGGTTTTGGACAAAGTAGGAGGAGAATTTAGATTAGAAAGCACATATAATATATCAGCATACGAGAGTGAGTTCAGAAATACTTCTTCAATGGGTGAAGTCTCCAGTTCCTCTTGTTCATCCAAGGAATGTATCATGTTTATGTCTAGTGCTTGAAAATTTTCTTTAGCCATGAGTTTGACAAGTCCTTGTCCTTTGATCAGTTTAGTGGGTCTGATTTCTAGATCATATTCTAAGATAACAGAAATCCAGTTACCCCTTTTACAATCAAGATCTTGATTCAGTATGTCCTTGACAACTTTATGTGGAATAAAAGCAATGACATGTGAATGCAAGATGTAAACTCTGAAATATTTTAACGCTTTGATTAAGTCAATGGCTTGTTTCTCCATAATGTTATATTTTAAAGGGGCATCTCTTAGTGCCTCGCTAAAGAAAGCTATGGGTTGTTCTTGTCCCATCATGTTCTTTTGTAGCAATACTGCAGCAATAGTGTGCTCTGATGAAAATGAGAAGATGAAGAAGTCCTTGGTAAAGTTAGGGCTGATTAGAATTGATGTTTGGCCCTAAGTGCTTGTTTTACCAGTTCAAAGTATTGTTTGGCTTCTGTGGTCCACTTGACTCCTATTTTTCTTTTCAGCATGTTTGTAATGTTTCTTAGGAGTTCTGCAAGGTTTGGTATGAACCTCCTTAAGAAGTTGATGTTTCCAATGAAAGATTGCAGCTCTTTAATATTCCTAGGGTGGTTGATCTGCAATATACCCTCAATCCTTTTTGGGTATATTTTAATCCCTTCTTCAGATATGATGTGGCCTAAGAGTTTTCCTTCTTGTAAACCGAACAACGTTTTCTTAGGATTTAAAGATAGACCATACTTCCTACACTTTTCAAAGACCTTTCTTTGGTGAACTAGGTGTTCTTCATCAGTTTTAGAATATACAGTGATGTCATTAAGGTATATCACAATGAAGTAACCTACATCCTTGGAAAAATAAATTTCCATGGATCGTTGAAAATTAGCCCCCGCATTCATTAACCCAAAAGGCATTTTGACATACATGAAGGTGCCCCAAGGTGTAGTGAAAGTGGTTTTTTGCTGATCATCTGGGTGTACTAGCACCTGATTGTATCCTGAAAGGTCATCAAGCAATGATATTATTTTAGAGCTTACCACCCTTTGCAGTATATGATCCATCTTAGGTAAAGGGTACTTGTCTTTCAGGGAGGCTTTGTTTAAGTTTCTAAAGTCTATGCATAACCTAATCTCCCTTGTTTTCTTTCTTACTGACACAAGGTTTGAAACCCATTCAAAGTACATGAGTGGGACTATGATTCCAGCATCATACATCTTCTTTATTTCCTTCTCAACTAGAGGCATTAGGACAGGGTTTATCCTTCTCAATTTTTTCTTGAATGGTTTATGTTGAGAGGAATCTTATGCTGAATGATGTTTGTATCATAGGCCTTCAATTCCTCATAACCCCATGCAAACACATCTTTAAATTCTTTGAGCAGCTCAATGTATTTTAGTTTTATGTGAGGTGGCATAGTTTTGGACAACTTTATTATTTTTGGTTCCTCTACACTGCCTATGTTGCATTCTTCTACATCAGTTTCGATGGATTCCATTTTAGGCTTCCTAGCAACATCATTGAAGTCAAACACCTCTTGTAAGGGGACAAGACCTTTTGGTAATAAATTTTATATGCACTGTAATACCTCATGGTATTTTTTGTATGGATCCCTACAAAATTCTGCCTCATGAAGGTGTTCTAGCAGATTTATTTCAACAGTAGGAAACGGATCTGTTTTTTGTGTTTGTTCTTCATTAGGGCAGTCTTGTTCATGATCTAATATTGGCTTTGGTATTTCAAATTCATTCTTAAATTGCAGAAAGTCTTCAATATGTTTGTCCCCTTCAAAAACTTACCAATAATCTATGTTATCAAGTATTGTAGGTCTGCTTTTGACTTTTACCATGTATTTTTCATTTGCATGAGGGAATTGGCAAGTGCTAGCAGCAAAGGCTAGTTAATTGGCAAGGTTGTTTTGAGCTCTTGGGATAAAGGTGAGTTCATATTTCTCAAATGTCTTCAAGAGGTCTAAGGTAGCATTCCTATATTCTCCTAGCCTAGGATTCTTGGCTGAATATTCTCCTTTTATTTTCCTAATGATTAGCTCAGAATCTCCTTGAACATAAATCTTCTTCGCTCCTATGTTTTTCAACCTTCGTAACCCTAAGAGAATGGCTTCATACTCTGAAATATTGTTTACACATTAAAAATATAGTTTGTAGGAGTGACCTTCATTGGTGTTGTGTATCCAAACACCTGCTCCTGAACCAGATTTTCCACAAGAGCCCTCAAAGCTCATGTTCCAAAGTGTTTCGAGTTCAGATTCGCCATTATATTGTTGTTCAAGGATGCTAGAGTTTTGGTTGTTATCTTCTACATTTGGTGTTTGGTTTGACTTTTCTGAAAGGTATAGCTCCTCCTCCTTTTCATTTACTTGTTCATTAATGTCATCTTCATTGTACAAGATAAATGAGTCAAGGCCTAAATGGATAGAATAGAGAGGGGTGTTATTTGGCCTATCTTGGCTTCTTACCATGAATTTCATGTGAGATTCTCTGTAAAGTTTTCTTGTTTGGTTAAATACTGGAATGGTAGCGTATGTCATGTCCATTTGGAGGTTTCCTTGGGGTTTGGCTCCCCATGATCTAGATAAAAGCATGCCATAATTTGGGGGAATGTCAGCCACTACAATGTCCATGACTAGGCTCTTAGCTGGTATTTGTGCCAAATTGACACACAGATCTTTGATAAGGCCTAGGCATTTAACCCTGTTGAATAAAAAGAGTATAATTCTCTGTAAGTTTTGGTTATTTTGAGGCCTAATC
Source organism: Pinus albicaulis (assembly GCA_034641835.2). Lineage (NCBI taxonomy): Eukaryota > Viridiplantae > Streptophyta > Pinopsida > Pinales > Pinaceae > Pinus > Pinus albicaulis. The sequence continues at coordinate 1,122,134,411 of CM076572.1, forward strand.
TCTCCATCACTACCTTTGGCATGAGGTTATGTGAAGCACCAAAGTCTAGCATGGCATTGTGTAAGATTTTGTCATGAATGTTCAAACTGACATAGAATGGAGGGACAACTCCTTCTTGATATTTTCCCTCTACCTCCGGTCCAAACAAGAACTCTCTCTTGTCATCAGTTAGATTCAGAGTATCAATGTCATTTCCTACATTCAAAGCCTTCAAAACTTGAGACCTATATATCTTGAGTCACTAGTTCATTAAGAGGTATGGCTATTTTGATCTCGGAAATATCACCCTCAATACTGAATGGTGTTTGTGTTCTTGGTATATTTACATCAGTTTTATCATACATGGTATTTTCAACTACTTTGGTTTGCTGATTTTTATTAGGAATGTCAGGTAAAGCAGTTTTTTCACGGCCACTATTTGATGTACTAAGCAGCTTTGGTTACCATTTGGTTGGCTGGTCTTGTCTTTGATTTGATTAGGAGTCGTAGCCATTATGTTGGTGTTTTATGTTGTATTTTTAAGAATGTTTTCAGGTGTCTTTTTAGCAAAAAATTCTGGTTTGTTCTTCCTAGGGGTGTCTTGAGTTTTCCTACTTCAGAGGTCATATTGCCTATGCACCTCCATGATGGCATTTTCAAATCCTAGCTTGTACTCTTCGAAATCCTCATATGTTCTATCAGTTTGGTTTGAGGAAAATAGACCTTGTTCTTCTTCTGTGAGAAAAACATCATCCTCATTATTGGAGTCTATCAGATTTACATGGTTTTTTTTCGGCTCCTCAATTTCTCTTTATTATTTATCCACATAGTTTTCATGGAAATGAGGTCTGATTTTCTGGCCATTATCTCTTTATCTGTTTTGAGGAGGGTCTCTTCTGAATTTTTGGTTTCTATTTCTGTTTTGAGGGTTTGGTTGGTTTTCCCTAGGGGGTGCTCTTTCATTCAAATTTATTTTCTCCATCATCCTTTCCATTACCCTAACTAGATTGTCAATTTTAGCATCGGATGTTGAGGCCATGGTTTCCTCTTTGTTTGTAACCTTCTTCTTTGCTCTTCATCTAGCCATTTTAGCATTTAGGTTGGCTTCTACACTTACTGCTCCTCTTTGCATGTCCTCTAAGGTAATGGGATCTCTCTCTCTTAATTGATAAGACATGTGTGGATCAAACCCATTTGGAAATTTTACTAAGGCTAGACCTTGTGGGGGTTTCATGTGAGGTGGGAGTGCATTGTAAACACTATTGAACCTAGTGCAGTAGTCTTGGACACTTTCCCCAACATTTATTTTAAGGTTATCATACTCTGATAGGATTTGAAGAGGATTTTTCTTAGTCTCTGACTTGTTTATGAATGTTTGATAAAGTGAAGAGAGGTCATGAATGTTGTTAGGAGTTAATTTTTTGAACCATTTCTTTGCTTCTCCTCCTAAAATTTGGGAAAACATTCTCATTTTTATGGTCTCCTCTTCTATCTCTTAGTAGTTAAAAGCATCATTCATCCTATCTAAATGTTGTTTGGCAGTGGTAGAGTTAGCTCTAGTAAAGTGAGGGATTTTAGATTGGTAGTCTTGAGGCATAGGCAGTAAAGGTTGTGGTAGTACTAAGGGATCATGCCATGCTTCCATGATGGGAGGTAATGGAATCCATGGAGGGTCTGTAAGAGGGGGGTTTGTGAGAGGAGGTGGAGGATGAAATGGAGTGGTTTGCACAGTGGATGTATGAATGGGGGTGGCAGATGTACTTGGACCAGCAAGCTAAGATTGAGCAAATTTGGATCGAAAGGAGTCAAAGTGTTGGAGAAGCTGAAAATCAAAAGGAGTGGAAGGAGAGGCTTCTCTTCTAAGACTCTACTGCAAGTATGTAGGCTTAAGGTTTGTTTGGTCAATCCCACTTTGAGACTTAGTTTTGAATAGGTTTCTTCTATGGTGTAAGTCAAATTGGGTATCTTGCAAGGCTGTGAGGTTTTCATGGATAGAACTTTCTTTGTGAATGGGTTTAACAATAGTTGAATCTTCAGTCCTAGAATTTTTCCACAAGATTATTTCTGGGTCATTAACTATGGTAAGAGGGTTTGGGTCAGGGTGAGATCTGGTGTTGATTCTTTGTGAAGCCAGATTTCAGACCCAAAACACAGAGAGACTGAAAGTTTATGAGAGTTTCAAAAAACAGACCTATCTATAAGGGTAATAGGTTCACACAGTATGTAGCTGGGCTTGGCACTGTTATGATTGATTGATATATTCCTAGGGGAATCTGTGAGAAATAGTGGGGTCAACAGAGCTACTGAAGACCAGTGGAGTCACCAGGTGGATGATGCTTACTATTTTAAGGATGTGTTTGTTGTACACCATCAACAACTAAATACCAATCTAAGGATGTTTTTGGGTTTTCTGAGTTCTTTATGTAACACTAAGATTTTCAATGAGTTTTCTCCAGTATGGTCACCATGGTGCTAGTATGATGAATAAACCAGATATCAATCTTGGATAACACTTGATTTATCATAAGTCTTGATAGGGGATTTGTGAGTTCTTAAGGAATGTCTAAGCTTGTTACTTACTCAGATCCCTAGCGGAGTCGCCATTATGTTAGGTCCCTGTAATTTTTCATATTAGCAAGACAAAATTGAAAAAGGGTAACATAAAACCAAATTTGGAGTCCTGGGACCTAGCCTTCCTGGACTCAGAGAGGGCTCTCTCTATATGTGTGTAAAAGATGTAAACTTGATTGATTTTAGGGTTTTGATTTTAGGCTAGTTATAATGATTAGGGTTCTTTTGTTTTGTTTGTTTGTTTGGGTAGGTTGTCAAGTAGAACAAATAGAGTGAGAGAGATTCAGACCATTGGGCTATGGAGTCTACAAAAGATCTTGAAAAGTAAAATAATGGGTCAAGGGTGTTTCAGAGGGCAAGTTAACAAAGCCAAATTGATCTTCAAAGATTATGTGAGTGAAGTGAACATTAAATTTTGAACATAGTAGGTGTAAAGGGTGATTAAGAATCCTTTAACAAATACTTTAACAAGAAGGGCCTTTAAGGTCACTATGCATAAAGAAATAACCAAAGACAGGGCATACCATAAACTCCTTTGATCAAATTTCACCAAGTAAACCCTAAGACAACAATCCAGCAAACCTCTAGAGAGCAAGGAACTTGTAAATTTTCTAGTGATTTCACCTTCAGGCAAAGAAAAAATTCAAGATAACATATAGTAATGATCAAAGAGCAGGGAACTCGTAAATTCCCCAATAAAACTGTGAAAGACCTTCAAAGTAACTATTTAAGATGGACTAAAGGGCAGGGCAAACCATAAAATTCTTCATCCAAACCCTAATTAGCAATACTTCAAATAAAAGACCTCAAAAACAATGTTTTAAGTTATACCAAAGGACAGGGCTAACCATAAACTTGTTTGGAATTGGCTCCATTAAATCATTCCTAAGATAAACAAGCTGAGTGGAACTAGAGAGAAATTAAGTATTCTCTAATGTGACCTAGCAGAGGAAAACATTATAGCAATAGAAGCATACAGACTTAAGGTTTTTCTAACAACATATCTTCAGCTAAAATTTCTATTTTATTGCAAGAAAAATATGCAACAATATGTAAAACATAAGATGAAAAGTACTAAATTAGAAATACATCACCATTAGCCATGTTCATGAATCCTGCAAATGTGCTTGTCTCATTGATATTCAGTCCAAAACCTTCACATTGCTCCAAAGCCAAAAACTCCTCACAACTCAAAGTCTATGAAGTTTTTTCTCCACAATCAACCAACATGAATGATGAGGCCTCCATGCAGTATTTAACTTACAAAGGAGGATCAAAACCCTAGATAGGTTTCAAAAATGTCATTAATTACATCATAAATGTCATTTTTGTCCTATGAGACCCTACAAGGCCCAAGGCACAAATATTCTAACTTAATAAATGCAAAAATAAATTCTAACATAACACCTCATCTAACTCTGGAGTGATTTGCCTTCAAAGCCCTCAAAATATATTTTTCATTAACTCCTTGTGTGCTTTTTTGAATTTCAGGTAAGGGTGCAGCGCCAAGGTGCAAGGGCGCGGCGCCAGGTAAAGGGCGGAACACCAAATTTGGAAAAAACACCTATTTTGCAGCTGAGTCTTGGAGGCCTTAACCGTGTCCAAATGAGCTCCATGATAGCTCATTGGAAACCCTGTCCTGTCTAGTTTCTAAAATTTCCTTTATGTTTTGGATTGGTGTCCATTTTCATAGTGAAAAACAAATTTTTCCAAGACTTCTCATGGTGTAGCGCCATTGCTGAAAATAGGGCAGAAAGTTGATTTTTTGCTTGCTTTTGGCACTTTTGGAGGAAAATATTTCCTCCAAATGAGCTGAAATTTTATGTGAGTGATTTCCTTGGCATGATGAACATGAAAATGTAAGCCATTCCTCCATTGGGTGCCCCAAAAAAGAGCGCATTTCCAGTGGCGCTGCACACTTGGCCCTTCAAAACAGTCAAAAATTTCAAAAACTCAAAAAGATACGAAAATTGGAATTTGTCTTGCTGATCATGTTTGGGATGCTTGTAGGGATGCATCAGCAAGAATTTCAAGCTTTTCTTTGTCATTTTCCTCTTTTAGGGCTTGAATATTTTCAAGGGCTCTTTTGAGCTTTTCCCTTGCAATCTTGTTTCTTAAGGCATAATGCCTTGCCATCTTCTTCTGCATGTCAAGGTCTCTCTTGGTCTTCTCCATCTGATCCTCTAGGTGCACATTTTCCCTCTCTAGCCAAGAGTCCCTATCATAGTCTATTTCCATGGAAAGAAACTCACTTGCAGTAAGTTGCTCTACCAATGCTGTCTCTTGCTCTTTTTCCTTGGCTAGAGCCTTCTTCAAGACAATTTTCCTTGGCCTCCTCCTAGGAAGTTGTTCTTCCTCTTCTTCAATGTCCTCATGACTGTCCAAGACTTCATCTAGTTTTTCCTTGGATTTTATAGCCTCTTTTCGAGCTCTAATAGCTCTGACCTCATAGATGGATTTTTCTGCCTCCAACTGTTGGTTTTCCACCTCAAAGAAGTTGATCACATTCGTGGCCCTACCAAGATTGGCTTGTAGATCCCTAATCTGGGCATCTTTGCTCTTAAGCAGCATGTTTGTGATCCTTTTCTCATTCTCATCATCACTATCAAGGTAAATTAGCTGAAATTCTTGTTTAGTCTCATGTTTTTCTTCCTCTTCTTCATCAATGTCCTTTTCCTTACCTTTGTCAAGCTGCTTGGTTGATGTAGAAGGCATGGCCCCTTGCCTCTTAAGGGAAACAAACACATGCCTATTTCCCCTCTGGTGGGTCAAAGAAAAAGGTTATACATTAACCATATCAGTGCCATCTGTCTCACTGGAATCATGACTGCGATCATTATTTCCATCTGCTTCAATGCTATCTGCCTCACTGACATCTTCCTCAATGCCATCTTCCTGACTGCCATTTGCCTCACTTCCACTTACCTCACTGTCATCTTCCTCACTGCCACTTGCCTCACTTCCACTTGCCTCATTGCCTTCTTCACTGTTTGATGCACTAGTACCATGAGATGATGGTGAGGGATTGTGAAAAGGTGATGAAGGAGGGTCATCATGATGTGAAGGACTGTGAGTGGATGGTGAGGTGGAAGATTCATCATGAGGTGAGGGTATGTGAGTGGCTGGAGAAATGGGAGGATGAGAAGATGAAGGGACATATTGATGTTGATGGGCTTGTGGAGAAGTGAACACCTCATTTGCTGTGAAGGTCTTTCATGGAATGCCTTTCTGTTGTAGTTGGTGCATACCAACCATTTTAATAAGTGAGTGATGTAAGAAGCGTTGCATCTGCTGAGGATAGTCTCTCTTTTGTACAATATAGGACATTTTATCAATGCTTATGTAGAGGTAATAGGGTATGTGCAACATCCTCACTCTAGTAAAGTGCATAAGCAGCCTGATGTGATAGGAGTAAAGGTGGGAGAATCTTCCTTCACATGTAAAATACTTCATGATAATTCTCATCATAGGTGCATATCTATCAAGAAAATGTGAGAAAGGAAAAATAGATTTACTATGGTCTTTGTATCTAGGCTTTAGATAGGGTTCAAAGTAGCTCATGTCTAGGTTTTCCTACTTGAACCATTTCTGACCCACATTTGGTATCCCAGTGGCATTGGCAATAGCATCTGTAGATAACTCAAAGGTGACCCCTGTAAGGTTAACTTGTTTCTCATGCAAGTTAATGATAAAGAGTCTAGTTAGCTCAGGGTGGTTTTGCACCTGCTGCACCTTTTGACAAAAATCAAAGCATCCTACATGCTTAAAACAGGAAACATTAAGGGGATATGCCATTAAATCCCTTGTATTGAGGGGTTCAAATATGTAGATATTTCCACCTTTTTGTTCATTCCTCCTTCACATTTGAGCCTCTCCACCACTAAGACTATCCTCTCCCTCTGCTAACATGTTTAAAACTCTGTTTTGAAACCCTCTTGGGCTTATGTCAAATTCAGATGAAGGAGGGTAATGGAATGTAAATATTTTTGCAAGTGGAGGGACAAAGTGTTATGAAGGAAATGGATTTAGGGGGAAACTTAGATGAATGAAAACCTTCACAGCACACTAATTCACCCTTGTATTGACTAATACTCCTTATAGGTAGATGGAATGAGGTTCAAACAGTGATTCTAAGCATGAAATTTAGGGTTTCTCTTAGGGTTTCAACTTATTTCAATCACAAATCATCAAAAATATTGAAGATGAGTGTATGTGATGGTAATTACCCTTAATAATGCTTGAAGGACCTTTGGCAGATATTTGGAGGTGTTTTGACTTGATTTGGATGGTCAAATTGCTTAGAAAGCCCTCCTGACTAAGAGAACAACGCCTAAGCTGAGGGTGCAACGCCAAGAGAAAATTTGTTGTGTGTGTCGGGAAAGAGTGCAGTACTCTACTAGGCTCGCAATGCTCACTTCCAAGCGCGCAGTGCCAGTGTAAAATGCATGGGAGAATTTTGCCAAGGGCGCAGCGCCAGGAAAATTCGCCCAAGTTTAGCTTGAAAACGCACAACTTTTCTTCTCCTTGAAACCTCTAACTCTTTGCAAGTGAACACTGACTCATTTGAAGTGTAAGATGTGCTTTATAGGCTCATGGATTTGATTTTAACTTTGTAGCCCACTTTGTGATGTATAAAACCATTTTTCTCTCTTTCACTGATAGTCCTTTATGCCTTTTTGCTTGTAGGTTGTTGAGATCACTGAATTAGCTTTTCTTTTGGTCTTTGAGACTTGCCATGTTTATTTTGACCATTTTGTGATGATTTCACATAGAAACATTCTCAAACCTTCTGTGTTTTCAATTATGAAGTTCATATAAACTTTTAACCTTTTCTCACTAACCTTTTTACACTGTTTGCATGCAGGTGACTGAAATGATGAATTTGACCCTGCTTTTACTCCTTGAGGCATGACAAGTTCAGTTTGGAAACTTTAGGATTTGGTCATAAAGTAACATCTTAAGAAACCTCCTTTGTTCCCACCTTGGAGTTCAACTCATCCCTTTTGCTCATTTAGACATGGCAAGCTCATTTTTGACAAGTTTGGGATCTAATCACACAGTGATATCTTCAAAGTACTCTTTTCTCCCATCATGGATTCCAAGTCATCATTTCACCTTCTCTGGCCACTTTCCCAAAATCCTTGGTGTCTGGACTACTTTACAAAAATCATCAGATTTTTCTTCTAAGTTCTTTATAGCCCTTTCAAGTTCATTAATTTTTGTCCAGTTCACCTCACCTTTTTCCCTATCTCATCAATAGTCTCTGATATACTTTCTTCTTGTTTGGTTTTGTGTGCCTCCTCCATGTCATTTCTGCAATTGATCATAGTTTTGGCACTCTACTGGACCATCAAGTGCATAAACACTAGTTACCTACAAGAGCAAGGGTTTCCTTACCAGTACTTTCTGCAGATAGACCTTTCAACACTCCTACAGAAGTGTCAAAGTTTGTCCATTTTCCTCATGTGTAGACTCTAAACTGAAGGGATAAAAATATTTGGAAATATTTTAGGTCTTCCTTGAATAACCATGCCTTGACATTCTATTACATCTTAGCTATATTCTAGCAAAGGAAAAGCAGTGTTTGAAACACCAATGATGACCCTAAAACATGTGAAGCCCTAATTGACCTAGTGGGAGGGTTCTTTGACCTGATCTTGACTAAAAATTGGCTTGGAGGCTTTAAGTGAAAAACAGATTATTGTCAAAGGTGTTGTATTGAAGGTCCAAAATCCAATGTACTTGATTTATCTAAAGAGTCTACAAAGATAGTTTTGAGACCATCAATGCTTGAGGAACCTGGGGAACATGGGAGTGAGTAGGCTATAGGAAACCCTAGAGGGAAAATGGAGTTCATGGATAGGGGAAAAATAGGCCAATGAGGTTATAGGTAGGGAAGGAGGTTAAAAATGATAGGTAAAATCCCATAAGGAGTTTGTAGGAGTGATAGGGTGACCATGAATGGGAAACTGATGGAATAGCGAAAAGGTTCCTATAAGGATAATGAAGGCAGTGAGATTTATGAAACTCACAATATTCTAGGAAAGTTTTTTTTAGAAATCTAGACCCATCCATATTCATCTACAAATAGTGAAAAATACTAATGACTAACAAAATGTATTGTGATATAACCATCCTCTTTTGAGGAAGCAATGCAACAACCGATATGGGTTGATGCCATGGTTGAGGAGTACGACTCAATTATCAGAAAAAGTGCATGGGAAGTGGTCCCACAACCATTGGGGAAGTCAGTGGTTGGATCCGGGTGGATCTATAAGATGAAGCAAGTAGCAGATGGGAGTGTGCAGAAATACAAGGCTAGATTTGTGGCTAGAGGATTCTCACAGGTGGAGGGGATTGACTATGAGGATACTTTTGCACCGGTTGCATGGTAATCATCAATTAGATCCATCCTTGCACTCTCAATGCAAATGGGGTGCCAGATACATAAGATGGATGTAAAGAAAACCTTTCTCAATAGGATTTTTCAGGAAGAAGTGTAAATTGAGCAGCCAAAAGGTTTTGAGACCTTTGACAGGAAGTTGCATGTGTGTAGACTCAAAAGAGGAATGTATGGGCTGAAGAAATCACCTCATGCTTGGTACACCAAGATCAACATCTATTTGACTGGTTTGGGCTTCACAAATAGTGAAGCGAATGCGAACCTATATCATATTATGGTTGATGGTAAGATTTTAATTATTATAATTTATGTAGATGAAATCATACTGGAAAGTGATGAGGAGCTCATAACTTCTTTCAAAGAGGATCTTGCAAGAGAGTTTTATATGAATGACATGGGGATCTTTCACTATTTCCTTGGCTTGGAAATATGACAAAGAGATGGGGAGCTATTTGTATCTCAAGGCAAGTATGAAAAAGAGATTCTGAGGAAGTTCCACATGGAGGGTAGCAAACCCATGGAGACTCCTCTTGTAGAAAACTAGAGGAAGGAAGATGCTACTTCAGGTGAGGTAGTGGAGGCTACTGTTTACAGGAAGCTTATGGGTTCAATTATGTATTTGGTGAACACATGACCAAACATATGCTACGTAGTTAACTAGCTTATTCAAGCTATGGTTAATCCCACCAAGCTCCTTTGGAAGGCGAGACAACATGTTTTGAGATATCTCAGGGGCACTACATAATATGGATTATGGTACGGACAGACAAAGGGATTGAAGCTTCAAGGCTTCACTGATGTAGTTTCAGAAAGCATTCCGTCAGAAAAGAAGAGCACATCAAGAGGCATCTTCAGCATAGGATTAGCAACAGTTTCTTGGTACAACAGGAAGCAGATATCAATTTCACTCAGTTCAGTCGAGGTAGAGTACATGACAACTAGTCAGGTTGCATGTGAGGCCATCTGGATGAGGAAGATATTTGTTTATTTGTTTGGTCATCCGATGGATCTGACGATGATACATTGTGATAACCAGAGTTGCATAAAACTCTTTGTTAATCCGGTATTCCATGACAGGTCCAAGCATATTGATATTTGGTACCACCATCTCAGATATTGTGTTCAGAGGCGCATTATGTTGTTGCAGTACATTCCCACGGAGGATGAGGATGCAGACATCTTAAGGAAGGCGCTGGCAAAGAGAAAATTATAATACCATAGAGGCATGATTGGGGTAAATAATAATCCCATTCTTTTTTACTAGGAGTGTTGAAATTCAACAAGAAAATGTGTGTGTCTAATTTATTTTTCCCTTAAATAGATTGGAAAATAAATTGTAATTTCATCTCATAACAAATTGTATCAGTTAACTAAGTTAGAAAGGCTGATTTAGCTCAAGAATTTCAAGTTGAGGGTCAAAGGTGAGGCATGTAGAGTGATTCTATATTTTTGGGGTCCAGTTGCAGTTAATGCACTAGTGTGGTGTGAGTGTAATTAGTTAATTCAAATTAATTGAGTTAAAATCAATTTAACTAGTTCTAACTGAGTGATGAGCTAGTGAGAGGTCTAGTGAATTAAATTGATTTAATTCACAAGTAGTGATCAATAAGATAACTGATGATTCATTATTAATAGATGCATGAATGTCAATTTCGATGAATACCCATTTGAGACAGATGTTAAAGGGAAGATAAATATCAATTTTATTATTATCAAATTGCCTAGGTGCGTTTATAAAGTCAGAGGAAGGCCATGATGAATTGCACAATAAAGGAAGGTTAGAATTCTTATTTAATAGGGATTTATTTCTCTAGGAATTGTGTGAGCAAGGCAGGCTAGAGGAAAGAAAGGAATTGGCTAAGTGTTTGTCCAATTTTGCCTAGATAAGTGTGAGACGATTGGTAGAGTGTAGAAGATTGTTGTGAGCAAGAATGCACTATATTGTTTCATTATTCCTTGACTTATTCTGCAATAGAGATAGAGTGGTTTTGTGCAGTTTCTTTCCCCGGAAAATTATTGTGTTGTGCGATTGATTTACTTATTTCTCTTACTTGCATGTGATTGAGCGATCGTGGTTTATATTCCACAAATATTGTAGAAGGATTCAATATCTTGTTTTAGTACACTACATGATCAGATTGAATCCATTGGTATAATTTCTACATGATATGTAGAAATACTTTAGAAGTTTAAAGAGAATGGATATAATAATAGTTAGAAATTTATAGAATGTTTTATATTTGTTTAATATTAAATACTTAAGCATGATTATTTATTTATTAACGATGTTTTGTTTAAAGAAATTGTCACAACATATTTGATAAAATACTAAAGTGAAAATAATGATTCAATTTCGTTTATTTATAGATTTTGGTGAACCTTTTTTTTTAGAGGGGCTGCATCACTTTTTTTGCGATCGATAGAATTGGCAACCAAATTTTTGGCCAAAATTTTCTTCCATTTATATTACGGAACACGACAACGAAAACATTTCGACTGAATTAAAACATCTGCAACTTTGCAACAACTCAGCTCTGATCACCTTTCTCCAACTTCAGAATGGTTAAACTCCATAAAATTTTATGAATTAACTTTTAGAACAAATACTAGCATTTGTATAATTGAATCTACTTTGAGTAGATATAAATTTTGTGGAATTTCATAGATATTTGATAATTTTAATTAATTCTTTAATAAAATGTGTTAAAAAAAATTCTGAAGGTCGTTATGATTCAATGAAATCAAAATTTTGTATCTTCCAAAACACACTGTAACAAATTTGAAAAATCTATGGTTCATTACATTGGTCCGTCTTCTGTAATGGGTACTTTTATATTTTTAGTGTATAACTAATATGTTGAGAAACTTGACACTAAAATAAACATATTCACAATATGCATTTTTTTCATATTGGTTAAGTTCAAAAAATTCTAGTAATTATGATATGCATCAGTTGGTTTAGTAAATATAACGATATCGAAGTAGAGTTTGTCTAGATTCTTGCAACACAATTTTTTTTCAAAAACCCCAAGTTAACAAAGAATACACTAGTGCTAAAAAACACGATTTTTTATGAATCCCTTGATTGTTAAAGAACACACACTCAAATAATTTCTAAGTTGACATATCAAATGTGAATAAACAAATTCCAAAAAATAAGTAATAGAAAAATAATAAAATTTCTGACAAGTTTTCTTTTTATTGTAAAATGAAATTCTAAGCAGAAAAATTACTTTGGCTTGCCGAAACTAAAGAACTTCTAAAAATAATATTTTTTCTTAGAAAAAAAGAAAAAAATGTAACACAAATTCACATTTTCACCAAAAAGCATCATACCAAACTTAACTTCAAACTACCAAATATGTTATATGCCTTTCAGAAATGATATATGATCTTCAAAACACATTATATGTGATCACATTCCATTTACCATATGTACTTTATGCAATAGTCAATATAATACAGTAAGGAATTTAACGCCATTCACCAATGCATATCATGGCCATTTCTTATAATATCTTCAAGAAAAGAATTCAACCCACCATACAACGCATATGTTGCATATTGGACTCATGTTAGGACCTTCAAAATTATTCAACACAAGAAAAATGCATAAGGCATGGAGCTCACCACAAATGACCAACACATAAGCCTCGTTGGTGACTTTGAAATGTGAACATGGTCTGTCCGCAAGGGAGTAACATATTTAGAAGTTGAACAATAGCTGCTAAGGTTTTGCAAATGGGGTAGCAAGCTAAGTGGGCTTGATTGCGGGGAAAACTCCATAGTTAAGCGCGCTTGAGCCATAGGAGTTCTGGGATGGGTGACCTCCAGGGAAGTCCTGGTTACCGGGTGCAAGCCCCGAAAGTGATGATTGACGCTATGTGATTCATTTCACTAGTTTCAATCCCACTTCTTCACTCCTGTGAGCATCACCCGATGCAATGAGTGCTAAGTGGACTATTCAAAAATCATGAGAAATTAGTAAGTTACGACTACCTCTCATGGAAATGGTCATAGATGAATGACTAAATTAACGTATTTGAATCCCAAAAATGATATATAATATAACGCACTGCGGAAACCCCTCATACTTAAAATAATAAGAGTAAAGGGATCTCTTCTTTAATGGTTCATGAGGCACAATAGTTGCTAAGGTTTTGCAAATGGGGTAGCAAGCTAAGTGGGCTTGATTGTGGGGAAAACTCCACAGTTAAGCGTGCTTGAGCCAGAGGAGTTCTGGGATGGGTGACCTCCCGGGAAGTCCTGGTTACCGGGTGCAAGCCCCGGAAGTGATGATTGACGCTATGTGATTGATTTCACTAGTTTCAATCCCACTTCTTCACCCCTGTGAGCATCACCCAATGCAATGAGTGCTACGTGGACTATTCAAAAATCATGAGAAATTAGTCAGTTACGACTACCTCTCATGGAAATGGTCATAGATGAATGACTAAATTAACGCAGTTGAATCCCAAAAATGATATCTAATATAATGCACTGCGGAAACCCCTCACACTTAAAATACTAAGAGTAAAGGGATCTCTTCTTGAATGGTTCATGAGGCACAATAGTTGCTAATGTTTTGCAAATGGGGTAGCAAGCTAAGTGGGCTTGATTGTGAAACTCCGATTCGTGTGCTTGGCCGGAGGAGTTAAGGATGGGTGATCTCTGGGAAGTCTGGATTCTGGGATGCAACCAAGATGATAAGTTGATGCTATGTGATTCATTTCACTGCGTTTCCAATCCCACAACTACTTCTGTGACATCACCGTCGTGGTACTAAGTGGACTATTCAAAAATCATGAGAAATTAGTTAGTTACGACTACCTCTCATGGAAATGGTCATAAATGAATGACTAAATTAACGCAGTTAAATCCCAAAAATGATATCTAATATAATGCACTGCGGAAACCCCTCATACTTAAAATACTAAGAGTAAAGTGATCTCTTCTTGAATGGTTCATGAGGCACAATAGTTGCTAAGGTTTTGCAAATGGGGTAGCAAGCTAAGTGGGCTTGATTGTGGGGAAAACTCCACAGTTAAGCGCACTTGAGCCAGAGGAGTTCTGGGATGGGTGACCTCTCGGGAAGTCCTGGTTACCAGGTGCAAGCCCTGGAAGTGATGATTGATGCTATGTGATTCATTTCACTAGTTTCAATCCCACTTCTTCACCCCTGTGAGCATCACCCGATGCAATGAGTGTTAAGTGGACGATTCAAAAATCATGAGAAATTAGTCAATTACGACTACCTCTCATGGAAATGGTCATAGATGAATGACTAAATTAATGCGGGAAACCCCTCATACTTAAAATACTAAGAGTAAAGGGATCTCTTCTTGAATGTTTCATGAGGCACAATAGTTGCTAAGGTTTTGCAAATGGGGTAGCAAGCTAAGTGGGCTTGATTGCGGGGAAAACTCCACAGTTAAGCGCGCTTGAGCCAGAGGAGTTCTGGGATGGGTGACCTCCCGAGAAGTCCTGGTTACCAGGTGCAAGCCCCGGAAGTGATGATTGACGCTATGTGATTCATCTCACTAGTTTCAATCCCACTTCTTCACCCCTGTGAGCATCACCCGATGCAATGAGTGCTAAGTGGACTAATCAAAAATCATGAGAAATTAGTGAGTTATGACTACCTCTCATGGAAATGGTCATAGATGAATGACTAAATTAAATGATATCTAATATAATGCACTGCGGAAACCCCTCATACTTAAAATACTAAGAGTAAAAGGATATCTTCTTTAATGGTTCATGAGGCACAATAGTTGCTAAGGTTTTGCAAATGGGGTAGCAAGCTAAGTGGGCTTGATTGTGGGGAAAACTCCACAGTTAAGCGCGCTTGAGCCAACGGAGTTCTGGGATGGGTGACCTCCCGGGAAGTCCTGGTTACTGGGTGCAAGCCCCGGAAGTGATGATTGACGCTATGTGATTCATTTCACTAGTTTAAATCCCACTTCTTCACCCCTGTGAGCATCACCCGATGCAATGAGTGCTAAGTGGACTATTCAAAAATCATGAGAAATTAGTCAGTTATGACTACCTCTCATGGAAATGGTCATAGATGAATGACTAAATTAACACAGTTGAATCCCAAAAATGATATCTAATATAATGCACTACGGAAATTCCTCATACTTAAAATACTATAATTAGAAATTGTTTTATATTTAGTTTATTATTAGCATTGTTTTCCTAAAAATCTTGTAATAGCCTGAGAGTTATAGTGACTTAAATATTGTATCATTTGTAATAATTAAGGGTTGGAATTTGATGTGAAAACCCTCATATTTTGTAAATTCTACTATTATATATTATTAATCAAAAGATTTTGGCTCCAATCAATGACAAAATTTGTTTCTTATGTATAGTTTTGCTTGTAATTTCATAATCTATTTCCTTATATATTTGAGGTAGTATAGGACATTGGGAATGACTAGGATGATTATAAACCCTTATGACATCCCTCTGCCAATTTATGTTCTTTACTGAGTAGATCAATGTGACAGTGTATCACTGTTGATCCCTCTGAATCAATAGATTTTTGCTCTTATGCTATACTTAAATGTATTGATGTTTTGTTGTATATATCCTTCTACATGCTTCAGTTCTTGATTAGAAAATTAGATATTCAGTGACAATATTTAATATTTACTTTTTCCTCCATTCCTCCGGCAAAATATTTCAAGCTATGCTTTTTTTTATAGTTAAGCGCTACAACTTTGATCAAGCCTCTGCAAGAGAAGGCCTTATTTGTTACAAAGGGATTTTTTAGGAAGGGTGGTTTTTCAATGAAAATGAACAACATTAAAGCCTCGTAACACTTGAGGGAGCCCCCTATGGTTAGACAACCAACTTGAACCTAAATATTGGTTGAGTTGGTTTCTCAAGGTAGAGAGCTACTTATTTATTGATATGAGCTTTGAATGTTATATCTTTAGTGTTCAGAGAAATACCATATTTTCTGCACCTTTCAAAGATTTTTTTAAGGTATTGTAAATAATTACCTCACTTTTTAGAGTAAATAGTAATATCATCAAGGTAGATAGCTACTTATTTATTGAAGAGCAATGCTAAAGGCAAGATTGAAAGGCACAAGGTCAGACTTGTTGTCAAAGGCTATAAACATCAACAAGGATATGAGCTTTAAATGTTATATCCATGGCTCTCTGAAAAGTGGCTCATGCATTAAATAGACTAAATGAAATTTTCATATAGGCATATGCACCCCATTTGGTTCTAAATGTGGTATTCAACCTCTTAGCAGCGCGTACCAAAATATGTTTATAACATGAAAATCCATCTAGGAAAGGAATTAATACTAAGCCAACTACTGCTTGTAAAATTTTCTCCATGTGTTACTAAATTCAGTTTGAAAAAGAAGGATAGGCCCATGTGTCTTTTTGGCATGAAAACAAGAAAGAAATGGATAATAATTAATGAATAATATGAGGCACGATGTCCAAGGTAGTTAAACTATGTAGACCACAAAGGAAGAGGTCTCCTTCATAGGGAGAGAAAGCAACACAAATTCCCATTAAAAATCACAGTGGGAAGATCTATTGAAATTGGGAGGATTCATAAGGGTGGCTAACTCTACACAAGTGTCACGATAATCATATCCTCTATCCATTACTCTCTTAATTACATATACCCTATAACTCTTGGAGCCCAAAAACTTTCTTAAATTGTAAAGTTGCACCTTCAGGCCACTTACTTTTGGGTATGGAAACCTCTCGGATAAAAAAATTTGGGCCTGAAAACCTCTTGGTTCATCAATATCTGAGCTGACCCACCTTTCCACCTACAATCCACTATGTTGGATTTTAATTAATTAAAACCTTCGTTGAACAACCTTTTATCTCGTGGCCCCATTGAGTGCTCGACTTCTAATTTAATTTGCTTCCAGGTTTAACAGTTCTAGGAAATGGAAGGGTCATTGTCTCCTACAACTTTTGTCAATAGTTAGATCTCGTTTCCTGAAAATTTTATAACAACAATTCGTAAATGTTGCAAGCATTCCAACCTCCAAGATATCTTTGTTACGATATTCATAAATATAAGGTCTCGCGTTTCGTTGGTTGACGAACTTCGCTGAAAACTAAAAATCATTCTATTGACACATTCAATTATATTATCTATCTTTGTGGCTCAATTTTTTTTTCCTCTCGCTCTCCTCTAGCTTTGTGACACTCTTCTGATCACCTCCTCTATGTGTCTTCTCTCCTTGACCCTTATACTCCTCATGAAACTACTTCAATAATGCATACATGAACAATCTCTACACTCCTTCATATATGTAACTAAATTATATATAAACGTTCTCATAGTCCCACAACAAATAGTTCGAGGGATATATATAACTATATTCACACTTACAATACAAATAATTAAACAGATATTGGGATTGCATAAGGCTAGATTTTGAGAGCTCTTTCACACCACACACATCCTATTTTTATTAAATCAAAATAAATATAAATATTACATTAGGAGCTTGATATAGATCCACAAATGTAGGATATAAGGACCACTTTAGGAAATTTAGACAAACTATAACAATTTTTCAACAATCTTCCTAGTTAAACAAGTTACATAAAAATCTAAAATAAATTATCTCCTAACAAACCAATGATTGAGGAATCAAATCCTCTAACAAATTCTTCTGAACTCTCTGTCAATGGAATTTTACAGATGCCCCTGCATCATACTCCCAAGGAACAAAGATTTCATGGACTCCTATTACTATGTTCTTCAACATATTTTCCACTTTTTTGTATAAGTGTTGCAATCATCCAAGTTTCATCTGAAATTGGATGGATTTTCCATTATACCAAGTATTCAAAATACTCTTTGTCCCTAGTTTTCTTGATCAGTCTCCTATCCAAAATAATTTCGAGATCTAAATTTTTAGTTGTTGGCAACTTCATTTCAGGATCTAAAGGTTTAGTTGTTAACAAATTCATTTCCCATTGTACTGGTTATTGGTTCTGATAATCACTTGTTGGTTTTTTTGGTTCAGGCCCATACCTATAAAAATATACTACATTAAATATTTGTGAAATCCAAAACCTAGGTGGAAATTCAAGTTCATAGCAATTAACAGAGAATTTCTTCAAGATCCTGCAAGGTCCTGTCTTATTAAATTGTAATATTTTGTAGTCACCATTTCGGAATATTTCCTTTCGCGAGTGTGCAAGTACCAAATCTCCCATTTATAGATTCTACTCCCTTCTATTTATATTTTCTCTACTCTTATATTTAATATTATTTTAATGAAGTTTATGCTTTACCTGGGCATGCATTTCTCATATGGCTATAGCAAAATATTATCGTTCTACATTTCTCAACTATGTTCTTCGTAAATTTCTAATCTCATGCAATCATCTTGTGTTCATTCCATACACAACTTGGAAAGGACTTTATCCAATGCTTCTATTGGGAGTGTCACTGTATGCATATTCAGGTTGGGCTAAAATTTGGGCCCACTATTTGTGATGATCTCCAATCAAAATTCATAGAATATTTTCCAATCTTCTATTTAATCCATTAGTCTAGCCATCGTTCTATGGATGATATGTTGAGTTGAAATTCAATTATGTGTCAAATTCCTTCATAATTCTCTTTAGAAATGTCCTAAGAACCTTGTATCTCGGTTTGAAACAATACTCTTAGGAATTCTATGTAGTCTTGCCACTTATTTAAAGAATAGATTAGAAACATGGCTAGCATCACTAGCCTTAGCGCAAGCAATAAAATGAGCCATTTTTGAAAATATATATATATATAACCACAAAGATAGAAGCATTACCTTTTTGAATTTTTGGTAGTCCTAAAATAGAATCCATCCTCACTCATTCCCAAGGCCTCTCTAGATTTGGAAATGGGGTAAATAGTCTATAGTACAAACCATATATTGTTGCAATGCAAGAGAGGACAAGGTACATGAGGGCCTAATTGAAGTGGAATAAATTGCTCCAACATATTTTGGCAACTTATTATCCTTTTGCAGGGTGGCCTGAATTTAGGTATGAGGGTATAATAAATATCCATTGTGATTTTTATAGTGGTGTTATAGGATTTTAAAACCTATTTTAAGTGTGAACTGAGTCAGTACATTATACTAAAAATATGAGGCATCATCAAATATTAAAGCACTTAGGAGACCAAACCTAGTAATGATATGTTGATCAATAAAATCAATTACTTGTTTTGAATTGAGAACTTTTAAAGGGATGGCCTCCACCCATTCTGTGAAGTAATCAGTAGTTTTGAGAATATACTAGTGTTTCTTAGAGGAATGAGGAATGATATCACCTATTATTTCCACACCCCACTATTCAAAAGGTGGTTCAATGTTTAATGGTTGTAGTGGTAAGCCGACCTTCCTCTCTTTAGCTGAAGTTGTTTGGAAGATTTTGCACTTCCTGACATAAGCATGAGCATATTTAAGCCAAATTGGCCACTAGTAGTCATCATGAAGTATTTTTTGTGCAGTTTTTTCACCTCCATAGTGCCCTCTAGCCGGGCCATACAACATTTCTTCCAAGACTTTATCAACTCCCGATTTTTCAAGATATGTAAGAAAATTAGAGTCATCATTTTTCCAAAATAGAATTCCTTTAACAAGCTAATATTGATTTGCTTTCAATCTTAGATTCCTTTTATTTTTAGGTTCTAATTCAATAGGTGCATATGCATGAGTTAAATAAAATATGAGGTCTACATATTGAGAATCTGAGTTGATTAGGCACACCTCTTGTACTTATTTATGTTCACCTAAGATGTTTTCTGATGAAGTATCATTAGAGACATCAAGCAACTTGAAAAAGCCTTGTCCCTAGTGCACAATCTTGGTAGTTATAATATCTAAGTCGTACTCTTGAAGATATGTGACCCACTTTGCTATTTTTTTTTCCAAGCTTCTCTTGAATTGATAGTTATCTTACTTTTGGGAATGACAACATCACTTTTTTATGATATTTAAGCAGAAATGGTCTGAAATGTTTGATAGAGTTAAAGAGTGCAAAGGCTTGTTTCTAAACTTATATGTAGTTCAATTATGCCCCATGTAACGTTGAGCTATTGAATGAAATAGGGGATTCTACTTCCTCATCATTTTTTTTTGTTAACAAAAATGGATATGATTGATTAAAATAAAAAGCATATAAAATAAATTCTTTTGAATAATTAGGTGAAGACAGTGAATGAGCTTGAATTATGGCTTACTTGACTGAGTCAAAAAATTTCCTTCGGTTGTACCCCACTGTTAAGTTGCACTTTTCAAAATCATATTTTGTAATCGCATGAAAATTTGAGAGAAATCTGGGAGAAAACGCTTTACAAAATTGATTTTTCCTAAAAAGGATTGCATTAATTTTTTTTTGTGAGGTAAGGAAATTTTAGAAGTGGATTTAATTCTACGAGGATCAATTTTGATACATTCTTTGGAAACTATGAATTCTAATAGCTTACCCTCAATAAAAAAAATGATTTCTTTAGTGTTCAGAGAAATACCATATTTTCTACACCTTTCAAATATGTTTTTTAGGTCTTGCAAATAATTGCCTCACTTTTTAGAATAAATAGTAATATCCTCAAGGTACATAACTACTTATTTATTGATAACACCTCTGAATGTTATATCCATGGATCTTTGAAAAGTGGCTCCCACATTAACTAGAGTAAACGACATTTTCATATAGGCATATGTACCCCATTTGGTTCTAAATGTGGTCTTCAACCTCTTAGTAGGGTGTACCAAAATCTGTTTATAACCTGAAAATCCATCTAGGAAAGGAATTAATTCTGAGCCAACTACTGATTGTAAAATTTTCTCCATGTGTTACTAAATTCAGTTGGAAAACGAAGGATAGGCCCATGTGTCTTTTGGGCATGACAACAAGCAAGAAATGGATAATAATTAATGAAGAATATGAGCCACGATATCCAAGGTAGTTAAACTATGTATACCACAAAGGAAGGGGTATCGTTCATAGGGAGAGAAAGGAACACAAATTCCCATTAAAAATCACAGTAGGCGAATCTATTACAAAGTGGGAGGAGTCATAAGCATGGCTAACTCTACAAAAGTGTCGCAATAATCATATCCTCTCTCCATTATTCGCTTAATTACATGTACCCTATTACTATTGGAGCCCAACAACTTTCTTAATTTTCAAAGTTGCACCTTTAGGGCACTTAATTTCGGGTATGGAAACCTCCAGGATAAAAACCTTTGGGCTTGAAAACCTCTTGGTTCGCCAATATCTGGTTTGGCCCACCTTTCCACCTACCAGCCACTAGCTTGAATTTTAATTAATTAAAACCTTCATTTAACAACCTTTTCTCTTGTGGCCCCATTGAGTGCTCGACTTCTAATTTAATTTTCTTCCAGTTTTGACAGTTCTAGGAAATTGAAGGCTTATTGTCTCCTAGAACTTGTGTCAATAGTTAGATCCAGGTTCCCAACACTTTTATAACAAAAATTTGTAAATCTTACATGAATTCCGACCTCCAAGATATCTTTGTCACGCGATTCGTAAATATATGGTCCTAGGTTTCATTGGTTGACGAACTTTGCTAAAAACTCAAAGTCATTATGTTGAAACATTCAATTATATTATATATCCTTATGGCTCAATGTTTTGTTCCTCTCTCTCTCCTCTAGCTTTGTGACACTCTTCTGATCACCTCCTCTCTGTGTTTTCTTTCCTTGGCCCTTATACTCCTCATGAAACTACTTCAATAATTCATATAGCCACAATCTCAACACTCCTTCATATATGTAACCAAATTATATATAAATGTTTCTCATATTCCTACAACAAATAGTTCGAGGGATATATATATAACTGTATTTACACTTACGATATGAATTATAAAATAGAGATTGGGATTGCATAAGGCTAGATTTCAAGAGATCTTGCACACCACACACATCCTATTTTTATTAAATAAAAATAAATATAAATATTACATGAGGAGCTTGATGTAGATCCACAAATGTAGGATCTAAGGACCAATTTAGGATATTTAAACAAACTATAACAATTTTTCAACAATCTTCCTAGTTAAACAAGTTACATAACAATCTAAAATAAATTATCTCCTAACAAACTAGTCATTGAGGAATCAAATCCTCTAACAAATACTTTTGACCTCTCGATCAATGGAATTTTACAAATTCCCCTGCATCATACTCCCAAGGAACAAAGATTTCATGGAATCCTATTCGTGAGTTCTTCAACAGATTTTCCACTTTTCTGTATAAGTGTTGCAATTATCCAAGTTGCATCTGAAATTAGATGGCTTTTCCATTTTACCAAGTATTCGAAATAATCTTTGTCCCTAGTTTTCTTGATCAATATCTTGTCCAAAATCCTTTCGATATCTAAAGGTTTAGTTTTTGGCAACTTCTTTCCCACTGTAATATTTTTTGGTTATGATCATCACTCATAGGTTTTTCTGGTTCATGCACATACCTGTAAAAATATGCTATACTAAATGTTGGTGATATCCCAAACGCAGGTGGAAATTCAAGTTCATAGGAATTAATAGAGAATTTCTTCAAGATCGTGCAAGGTCCTATCTTATTAAATTTTAATTGTTTTTAATCACCATTTGGGAATCTTTCCTTTCGCAAGTGTGTAAGTACCAAATCTCCCACTTTGAAATTCTACTCCCTTCTATTGAGATCTTCTCTACTCTTATATTTAATATTATTTTAATGAAGTTTATGCTTTACCTGGCCATGGATTTTTCGTATGGCTATAGAAAAATTTTCTCCCGCTACACTACTCAGCTATGTTCTTCTAAAATTCTAATCTCATGAAATCCTCTTGTTTTCATTTCATACACAACATGGAAAGGAATTTGTCCAGTGGTTCTATTGGGAGTGTCATTGTTTGCATATTCAGGTTGGGCTAAAATTTGGTCCCACTAGTTGGGATGATCTCCAATCAAAATTCATAGAATATTTTTCAAATATTCAAAACATTATTCTAGTCATTAGTCTATGGATGATATGCTGAGTTGAAATTCAATTATGTGTCAAATTCCTTCACAATTCTCTTTAGAATTGTCCTAAGAACCTAGTATCTCGATTTGAAAAAATACTCTTAGGAATTCCATGTAGTCTTGCCACTTATTTAAAGAATATATTAGCAACATGGCTAACATCACTAGTCTTCGCAAAAGGATTAAAATGAGCCTTTCTTGAAAATATATCTACAATCAATAATATAGAATCATTACCTTTTGAAATTTTTGGTAGTCCTAAAATAAAATCCATCCTTACTCATTCCCAAGGCCTCTCTAGAATTGGAAATGGGGCGTATATTCTAGTGTCATAGGTTATTCATTTTGCGTATTGATATATTTTTTAGTTACTTTCAAATATTTTTAAATCATTTTTCATATTTCTCCAAAAATAATTCTCTTCAACAACTCATAAATTTTTTCTTGCCTTAAATGTCCTCCATGACCTCCACTGTGTTTTTCCTTGATTAAATTTTTTCTCATGGAATAATTTGGAATACATAACTCATTGTTTTTAAAGAGTAGTCCATATTCGATCATGTAGGTGAGCCATGGAGTTCAATTTTGAAAAGCTAGGTTCTTATAAGCTTCAAAGTATTCTTTGAAATATGCATCCTTCTCATACAATTCCTTTCTAAAATCAAATCCCAACACCTGAATTTTACTTTCCTACAACAATAACTGCCTCCTGCTCAAAACATCTGCAATTTTATTAGCCTATCCATTGATGTAATTTAAAAAAAATGTAAAAACATGCAAGTACTCGACCCACTTAATCTGATTTTGATTCACTTTAGGCTACTAAAATATACTGGAGGGCATGATTATCAACATATAAAATAAGTTCTATAGACAATAAGTAATTCCTCCATTTTTCAAGAGCTTGAACCACTGAATAGAATTCCTTGTCATAGGTTTTATAAAAAAAATTGGCCTTTTTTAGTTTCTCACTATAATAAGAAACGGGGTTTTCCTCTTAGCTAAGTACTACACCAATCACATCATCACTAGCATCATTTTCCACTTGCGACCACTTACTAAAATTTGGAAGTGCAAGTACTATTTTTTCTGTAATCTTCTTCCTTAGCATATGGAACCCCTTCTCAACTTCAATAATCCACTGAAATGGTTGTTTATTCTTCTTAATTGTCTCCAGAATTGGTGCGCTCATTTTTTAGAAGTTCCTAGTGAATTTCGTATAAAAACTCGCCAAACCATAAACAATTCTTACTTCAAAAATATTTTTGGGAGATTTCCATTCAATAATATCCTTTTCCTTTCCCAGATCCATCTTCAACCCTTCTATAGAAATTAAAAATCCTAAATATACAATTTTTTACCTTAAAAAGGAGAATTTCGTCAAATTTATAGCTAGTTTTCCTTTTTGTATTCTCTCCAATGCATACCTTAAATGTCGATATGTTCCTCCTTTGACTGACTATAAATCAAGATGTCCTCTAGATAAAAAATTAAAAAATTCTTTATAAATTATTTCAACACCTCATTCATCAGCCTCATGAATGTGCTAGGTGCATTGGACAATCCAAATGGCATGACCATCATTCATACAGTCTGTCATTAGTTGTAAAGGAAGTTTTCTACTCATCTCCCTCTTTGATTTTGATTTAATGATATTCAATTTTCAAATAAATTTTTGAAAACCAACTGGCACCACTTAAACAATCCATCAAATCATCAATGTGTGTTAAACGAAATCGATACGTGATTGTGATTTTATTCAAAGCTCTAGAGTCTATACACATGCACGATCCACCATCCTTCTTTGGACTCAAAACTATAGCACTACACATGTACTAATACTTTCTTGAATCAGGCCTTTATCTAATAGCTCATGCACTTTATTCCTAACTTCCTCATTCTCCTTAGGTGTCATATGATAAGAAACTTTGTTGGCATAACTTCTTCCTAGTATCAAATTGAAAGATGGCTAATACTCCTTATCGGTGGTATTTCATTTTGTAAATCATCTACAAAAATGTCATGGTGTTACTCCAAAATTGTTTGAATTTATGAAGGTAAATTATAAATAGTAGTGGAGATAAGAACTAATATAGGTTTTCAAATAACAACGAAAATTACCTCCTTTGTCTTCAGTTGTTCTAAAAGCTCTTTCTCACTCATCAACAAAGCTTTAAGATTGTTACGTTCAGAAACCCCTTCTTCTTGTAACTGAAGTAAGGTATGATTGATGACATCTTTTTGAAGCTTATATGTATTCTTCTTTCCATCATGTACATCTCCTTTATCAAATATCCATGTCCTACCAAGAAAAATATGACACACATCCATTGGCATCACATTGCATAAAATATTATCCTTGTAGTTGTCAATATGAAGTTCTATCTCACACTTCTCATTCACCAAAATTTGATTCCCTTTCTATAGCAAAGACACCTTATTGGGTGTTGGATGCTTTGGCCTCTTCAACTTATGTTTTTCTACAACCTATGTAGACACCAGTTTGTTAGTTCTACCACTATCAATCACCACTTTACAACACTTTCCTTGAACTTTACAAACAATTTAGAACATAAATTTTCTTTGGGTTGGTTCAAAAAAAAAATTCTCTTTCTTAATAAACACATTTTTCATCATCATGGCCTCTCCTATCTCTGGAACATTCTTAGTTTCCTACATCTCTACTTTTTCTTTTTTTCTACTAAAGCAAGCACAAGAATTCTTTGGTTTGTCTCTTTGTTCTTTGGACAATTATAGTCCATGTGTTCAAGTTTTCCACATTTATAGCAATGAACCACTCTTCCTTTCACTCTTCCTCACCCTCTGGAAAAGGATCATCGGCCTCTGGATTCTCTCTCTTGCTTCCTTGGTGATTTCAAATGGTTGGAACCATATCCTAGTGTTGTAGATATCTATTTATTATATTATTTCCCTCTTCCTTTAACAACACTCTTTCCTCTACAAACATGCTTTCTTGTAATTTTTTCTTCATACGTTCAAGCCAATCGATATACCTCCTCTACTATTTTAGGTGATGATACATTAATATCATCTTGTACGTCCAGTCGAAGACTATTTATATCTTGTTATCTTTTCTATAGATTCCTATACATATCCTACCCTAATTTTCACCTTGTAGAATTCTTTTGTATACTCTCTAACTATTATCTCCCTCTACCTAAGTTTCTTCATACTTATAAACAAGGTAAGTTGGTAATATTTTAGTAGAAAATGTGCAATAGAAAATAAAAGAGCTTGAATATTCAACACACAAAATTGAAGGCCTTTCCTGTAAACAAAAATATATGTCATAACCACTACTTCTAATCATTTCTCACTTATACCTTATTTCTGAAAATGGTAAGAAGAAAAACCTCGGGGACTTCTTGCAAATGTATCTTCAGTTTCACTGTACTTCTTAGCAAGCATGAGAAAATATCGAAACATGTTATTCACAAAATAGCTTTGCAGGTAATATTTATCTAACCATTCAGTGATTGT
Source organism: Pinus albicaulis (assembly GCA_034641835.2). NCBI lineage: Eukaryota > Viridiplantae > Streptophyta > Pinopsida > Pinales > Pinaceae > Pinus > Pinus albicaulis. Next base: position 1,122,160,890 of record CM076572.1, read on the forward strand.
ATCACAAGACTCGAAATAATCCTCTTAAGAAAGTTTAAATATTTGAAAAGATGAATTTTCAATTAAAAGCATGGGATCAAGATGAGAATATTGTAAGGGAAAATTAATATGATCATATTCAAAAGGCTTGTTAAGATAGTGAGCACCTGACATAACCATCAGTGATGAATGATGTGCCTCAAATGCTTGAAAATTATCTAAATGGTGAGATAAAAAATAAATATTAATTGATGTGAAATTATTGTCATCAAATACAGTAGTGGGAAAGTGATAAAAACATGACAATTGATATTATGATTAGATGAAATGTTTGTGGCAAGAGATTCTCAGCTAGAAGTTAAGAAAGATAGATTAGTTTGAACATATATACAAATGCCTTGAACATATTAATTATCTTCCTCACATGTAAAATGTAACAAATGATTTCCTTGTGATTGATCGCATGTTGTACTAGCATGGTAATCGTCAAAAGAAGTGAAAAGGATTGTCAGTACAACAAACGCAAGAGACCCTTTAAGATACAATGAACAAAGAAGAGTTTAATTCGCACAATAACTCATGCATTTATTAGCACTTAGGAGGATTTCAGGTGGGATGAAGAACATGATTTGTGATATAACATTTACAAGAAAACCCAGGAGTTGATTATTCTAAAATGAATCTGATAGGCATGATTTATTTGACTAAAAATGATTTTCAAAATGATTAACTTAACACTTCCATGATTCTATGAGAGATACACATTCCAAACCTAATTTTGATACAATAGATTTGCATGAATATGGATCAACTAAGGAAGATTCAAGAATTCGATCACAAAAAAAAAAAAAAAAATTGAAATCTCGAAAGACTACATCCGAAATACCAAACATCTTTCAAGAAGATATTTTCATTGAGTGAAACCATGCAAAGATAACGATTTCATGAGAGAAACCATATCTAACTTAGTTCAGGGACCTTACAAGAGTCACGAAATACTATCATAACCATCAACGGAAGTTGAAGTGCATCGAATCCCTGATAAGTATCGAAAATTTGAAGGATTGTAAAATCACATTTTGAATATTGAACCAGATCATGAAGGGTGTGAGAATAACTGCTATCATTGATTTCAATAAGACTACTACTAAACAGATGGAAACTATGTTTGTCACTGATTTGATCGGATTTTACAAAAATAACTAGATTATTCAATTCGAAATATTCTATGAGTGCAAATCTGAAGATGATTGAATTGGGGAAATTTCATGAGAAAGTTGATTTGAAGAATTGTCTTCATACAAAACAAGAGATGACGAGGGATGAAAATAATACTCAATGATTTGATTGTTTTCATTTTCATCATGGATAATATCACCAACTTGTGTCAATTGAAAATTTAACTCTTTAGATGGAGAACTTGAGGAGTGTGGAGTATCTTCATCACAAGTTGATGCATAAAAAATAAGAGAGAACAAGCAATAGTGAGATGAAGAGGAAGTTGTGATAAGAAAATTTTCTTTGGTTGGATCAGATTAAAGATATAATTTTTTCAAATCAACATCTTTTGGAGGAACCAAAATATTATCTAGTGCACTTGGGCATACATAATCCCATACAATAATGGAGTCAAAATCATCGGGATGATGGTTGTCCAAGACTTCATTTTGATCAGGAAAGTCGATTCTATTCGATTCATCACCCAGATTCTTAGATTAATTATTAGACAAGAGTGAAGCAACACCATATTCACACAAAGGAATCTAGAAAAGTGAAGAAATATTGAAATAATCCTTAGCTTCTCGCTCGTCTACCTGCAAAATGTGACTACTTTGCACCCGTTCATTGCTTAGATTTGGAAGAGATTGATTGCGAAGATTGAGGGGAAAGGGATCATGACAAAGCGATGGTAGAGGATGAAAAGTATCTAAATCAGATTCAATATTTAAATTATGATAAGTAATATCATCTTGCAAAATGGAGAATTTAGTCTTCATCATAGGATTCATAAACCATTCCGAGATTTCCTACATGGGATTTGAATCATGAAAAGATTAAGGGAATGAGAAGCTAGATCAGGAATTTGATTAGAACATTTCCCAACTTTATTATCATCACAAGGAGGAACCCTCATTGGAAATGGAAATGGAGGAGGAAAAGGAACAAAAGTAGTAGTAATTTCCTCCTCTAAAATTCAAGGTGTCTCATGATTTACAATAGTTGGGGGAGTAAAAGCATCAGGGGGTTGAGATTCATCGTGAAAAAAGATATGAACCAATCACTTAAAGTTATGTTTAAAGAAATCCCAATCTTTGTATTCTCCTTGAAGTTCATAGCAAAGGTGAAGGAATTGATTAGAAAAATCCTCAATTGATTCATTAAGCTTCATTCCTTGTTGATTGATTCTTTTAAGTGACATTTCGGTAATCATACTTATCAAATTATTTATGAAGCTCCTTCATAAGTTGGTTGAATGAATGGATAGAAGCAACAGGTAATGTGTGATACCATTTATTAACGCGACCTTCAAATGTGAAGGTGTGAAATCTAGCCATGATTTCTTTGCAATGTATTCGATTAGAAGGGAAAAAATGGATAAATTGAAACAAATGTTCACAAAGAGTTAATTCACCCTCACCATCAAACTTAAATTGGGATAGGTTATGAAAAAATTATGCGGGGATGGTAAGATTAATATCTTTTGAAAAACATCCCGTGATTAGATTTTTGGAAGATCCATTTTGGATAATAAATTCAAAGAATACTCATTGGGTACAACCTGTCGTTTAGCCCTCCTTCAATGAAATTTTTTGATGGTGATGGAAACCTGTCAATCAAGGGGGTATCCCTGATGTGAAGTCCCAATTATACCTCACACCGTTTAGAATAGGATCCCCATATGAAGTATCATCCATGTTGCCATATATTGTTATATATTTTCCTTGGATTTAACTATAACCAAGAGAGGGAAGCGTGTATGTGCCTTTGCAAAAAGCATGTAAGTGTGCCTCATGAACGTTCAGTTGCAGGTGTACCAAGGTTCTTCTACTGCAGAGGGAGGAAAATGTGATCCTCTAAGAGAGAGGTAATAGTACCAAACTAGTATGGGTGCACACAAGAAAAGTAGAATCAACTAACATAGATAAGAATAGTCCACATAGATGTGATTATTGTTGCAACCATTACAAGACATTTTCAATAATATAAGCACTAAAATAACCGAAATAGTTCAACTACTTTAGTACAGGTGAAAGCAAACACGAATCATAAACATTCACATAATAATATTACAAATATTCACAATTCATGCATGAAAACGTGTTGATCATTAGACTTCAAGTGTTAAACAAAAGTCCCAAGATACATGAATACAATGAACGTCAATAGCTCCAATTATGGAGCATTGGAGCCATGAATTTCTCCCCAAAAGTATTAACTCTGTATCTCTAATGCCTTATGGGAGAAGCCAAGGTGAAAAAAAGGTCATTTTCTTGTATAATGAGGGTGTACATATAACAAACGGGGTGACCCTTCACCTCCCTTCTGACTCTTGGACTACGCTCATGATTTTTCTACTTCTCTATGACCTTTTGAATTCCTACATGACTTTTCACATTACATGAATGACTCTTGTAATTCCACTTCAGATTATATCTATCCATTATATAATTGACATTATCCACAAATCGAAGTGGCACATGATGACTCATGACATGAAAGGACATGGCACTGATGACATAGACTGCATGATGACATGGCAATGTCATACCACTCTTCACTGCTACTTAGTTTAATAAGAGGTGTATCCTATAATTAATATTTGTAAGAGATATGATTTGTTCTTTTTTTCCACCCCTTAAAGGGTTGTGAATCAGTATGGAGACCTCACGTGGTCGTGATCTTCGATCTTCTGTTATAATCCAGTGCTCCTTTGTCTTCTTGCGTGATGATCATCTTATCTCCTCAACTCCTTAGGTGTCTTATAACATGGTCTCCTTCTCCATATCCTCCAGCATCATCATGTCATGACATAATAGAATACTTGTGACTGCAATCCACCCATGAAAAGATGACATCGGTATGATAAAACCATGGCCTAAGATTCTTCATGAAATCACTTGTTATGGACAAAACTGGTTACTAGTTGAGTGATTAACTTAGGGATTACATAGCTCCAGAGGCCAAGGTTTGAGGCTGAGGTTTGAGACTGCAAAATGCGTTGTTCAAGATGGTCGGGTTCAAAGGATTGCATAGTTAAGGGACTCAATGAATTAGGTTGGAGGCTTGAGCCTTCAGACTATGCAATATGAATTTTTGGAGGCTTGGGCAAAGGGACTGCGCAATTGAGGGACTCAAGGAGTGAAAATGAGGATTTGAGCCATGATTTTTTCCACTATGAAGTGCTGGAAAGACAGGGAGGCTAAGTGGTTTTGAAATTTCACATTTTAGGAGCTCAAGGCTGAGGCTTGAGGAATGGTACTACACAATGTGCAATTCAAGCCTGGATGGAGGGAAATATTGGGTAGTTCTTGAGCTTAGGGGTTGGGCTTGAGCACTGAGATTTCACTGTGCACTGTTATACGAGGAATAAAATACACATTGTGTAGTTTCAAGAGAAAGGCTACTTCTTGAGGATTAAGACTATGCAATGCACAATTCAGGGTAGCTAAAGGAGGTTTAGTGGTCCAGTTGGAGAAATTTCACAATTTGACTAAGTGTCATATTAGTGAGAGGAAAATAGGAAAAATCATGACTATGAACATGAATACACACTTAGACCACTTGATGAAATAACATGGAACACTCAGAAAACATGAACAATATCCTTTCCTTAATGCAACAAATGTGCGATGAACTACACTAAGTATGACACCAAAGATACAATTTTCGACGATCATGATGAAACTTTTGCGATAGTGACTAAAAATTTGGAAATGAGTGCGATACATGTCTACATTGTAATTCCAACTAATTTACACAAAGGTTACCCCTTGAAACCACCAAAACTAGCTTTCATATAATGTGTGATACTTAACATACTAAAATAAAACATTTTCTATATGAGCAGGAAGAGTACGAACAACACTTGCAATATGCAAACGACGGTGAAATAGACATGTGCTAGAGAAAATATAACATGAAATAGATACTAATTAGAGTGAAAGAAATAAAAAGTGACAATTAAAAACATGAAAATGACACTTACAAAAGTGAAGTTGCGAAAATTTAGTGACAATTTCAAAAACACACCAAAATTGAAGTACGAACACAGCTAAAAGTGCGGGACTCTCAATGACAATGCAAACTAACTGTCGACATGGGTTGAACATTGCACAAGAAATTTTTTGATGGACTGTGCTATGCTTGTTCAAGCTTGCATAAAATATTGTGCTCATGAAATTTTGCGAACTAAGCATGTGCGATCAAGTTACTTCGACTAGTGAAGAAGTGACCACAGAACAACCAATCGCAAGATCCATAGTAGGCTCCAAATTCAAGTGTAGGTAAGATTTTCGAGGGTTATTATCACAACGACAATAGAGAGAAAAAAATCCCCTCAACTTCAAACATCTTTAGGTACTAACCTACATGATACCCCAATTTCCTTAGCTTCAAATATTCGTAGGTTCCAACCTATAAGAGATAACCACCTCCTTTGCTAGAAGTGTTTATAGGCACCAACGTACATGAGAAATTGTTCTCTTCTATTATGTTAAACGCATGCATGGTGTATGAGAAGATAAAACACACACATAGAAAGATAAGTGTGAGTTACTCATATTATTCACCATAGATGTCTATTTATAATACAATGGTGTGACTCTTGGATTCATCTTCCAAGGTCACTTGGACTCCTTTGTGACTGTTCACCTTCCACACCTACCCCTAGAGGATTATGTATCCAACATTCCCCCCCTTAATCCGAAGGGGTATGTGTGAGTCCAAGAAGAGAGTTGTAATACAAATCTGCAAAGTATGCATGGTAGCACTTAGGCTGAATCAGCTCTCTGAAATGTTGGCATAAAGAGGTGGTTTAAGGATGACCACCAACACTGGAACACAATGCTTATTACAGGTCCCAGAACTTTCCAAAACTGGTAAGAAGCTGAGGGCTTCTACTAGAGGAAGTGTCCCTCATATTTGAAGAGGGAGACCTTCAACCTAAAAGAAGGGAAGTCTACAACTTGTGATGGTTTAAGGATGACCACCAACACTGGAATGCTTGATGCATTTCTTGGAACTCTTCCAAAGCTGGCAAGAAGCTAAAGTCTTCTGCTAGAGGAAGTGTTCTAAAAGAGGAATAATATCAACCTCACATAGATGGTTTAAGGGATGTCCACCAACCAAATGCATGCTCATGGGCATCCGTGTCTCTGGCTACAACTATGAATCTAGAATGACAAATTCTAGCTCTGGCTCGCTTGAACTGATGTGTCTCTGGCTACAACTTTAAATCTGGAATGAGAGAATGTGGCTTAGGCTCACTTGATGTGGCATCAAAGCTTGTAGATGACCACCATTTCCCCCCCTGTCAGGTACAAGGTGAGATGATGGCGAAAACTCAACTACAAGATTGTTCAATATTCGAGAATAACTTATGACATGTGACTTAAACATCTTCTTGGCTGTTGATGCCCATTGCCAAGAAGCGATCCATTCAAGATGAATCTTTGTTCTTGCAGGAGGCTTGTTTCTGAAGCATCTGTGTGAAAAAAGGGTGTGTCGACCACATTTCTTGCATGGGTGGAGATCAAAACAGTGATATTTCATATGGCCAACTCGATCATAGTGTTGGAATTTTTCAATTTGTTGTTGTTGTTGCTGTGGAAGAGGAGTAGGATTTGGAACAATTGAATGTGAACTGTCATGAATAAATCCGGCACTATGAAATTTGATGGGCTTGGAGTAGTCTGGAATATGAAAGGACAAATCCTTGTCATATCCAAGACCAGTTCTATGCTTGTTATGGACAAGCTCTTCCCAAGGTTTGATGATGGGCATGGGAGGTGCAGGCTGGATGATTGCTTCTACGTGAAAATCTATTCTTATATTGGGCATTGAATGTGAATAAACTACAACATTATTGGCTTGCTGCTTATGGGAGTCTCTTTCAATGTTCTGAACAGAGACAGGTTCAGAATGATGACTCCGTTGCTGTAATTCGTCTTGCTGGAATTGAGATTCAAGTTGCAAAAAGTCAATATTCTCTTGTGCATTTTGTAGACAAATTCTAATGTCAGCAAGAAATGATTTATTGATTTTCACCGTGTCATTAGTTGTAGAAAGTATTATAGTTTTCAAAAACTCTAATACTTCATAAACTTTCCCCATTTTCTGATCACAACTATGAACTCACTCAATGTCACTACAATATGCTTTGTAAATGTGCACCAAACAACCAATGTGCAATGGATATACTAACAATATAGAATCTTTATACTTATTCTTCATACATATCACTTAACATATATATGAGCCAAATCATAGGTGTATGAATTCACAGGCCAACACATATTTATAAATCCATTCTAATTAGTGCACATACTTCAATTAATCACTGCTCACAATTCCACCTTGAATGGAACCAAATACATGAACCTAATAAATTTCGGTCTTCAGTTCAACTCTCAACATACAATAATTCAATTTAAAATGCACAACAAACCATGACGCCTCCAACATTCAATAAGAACCTTTTAAAGGAAGCAATGACCACGCGCACTCCTTATGGTTTTGGTTACCATCACCCTCCATACTAGTCCATTTCTCGTAGTTAATCTCAACAAACTCCAATAAAAATTCATATATGTGCCAAGAAAAATCTACAACAAATTTTAATAACATACCATTCCTCAAGGAGCTATTACGATGCTTCTACTGTGCGAGTGGCATGATCTTTCTTTGATTGTTGCTGAAGATCTGAATCATTCAATCATTTAATCTTTAGTGCCAAAGAGGCGTTGAAGGAGAAGCCTACTTTGCCACAACCCGAAGTCAAGATTCTTCACTTGTTGCACCTGTAGAGGTTAATAATTACCTAGCTGTCGAATAAAAAAGGACACAAAATTTGTTCCACATACAGCTAGTTGCTACACAAGCAAACGTTTTTGGAAGGCTCAATGTCCTTTTGCCTTCACAACACGCTCATAATATTTGTTGTTGCCGACGGAAGGAAGGTGAGGTGGTGGGGAGGCGTGATGGCAGATGAAGCAACGTGTGAAGAGGGAGCAACAACGTGAGGAGCAGGCAGTGTGAGGTGCATGCGTCAATGGGAGACGGCAGGGAGGTAGTGGGACAGGAGTGAAGGGAGCCGAATAGTGAGCGGCCGGTAGTTGAAGTAGCGGGTGAGGGAGGGCCGATAAATGAGTATCTTGAAGAGGCAACAGAAGTGGGAACATGGGGAGGTGGCAGTTCAAGTGGGTAGGGTTGACTATTCACAGTGGTGTATATGCATTGTAACATGGATGGGCCACACTCTAGTGGTGTGAGTAGCGTATAAAAATGAAAGCTTACACTTCAGAATGTTGCAGGCGCGTTAAATTACTGCATTATTTGAATGATGAGAAAATGTAGAGGCATCGTAGATGAAATAAGCAGGAAAAAAATGTTTCTATACTAGTCTTTCGACAAAAGGTAACACTTCCTCCTTAACCTCATCATCAAAGGTAAGGTCAATGATTACAAACAGATCATCAAAGTCACAGATGAGATTCTGGGTGTTTCTTCAATAGAGTTGGATGCACTGTACAAAAGGTGGTAGAATTCATCCAGTCGACGAGGCATTGTCCCTTATTCAATCTTCCCACCAACTTCCCATTGATTTCAGTTTTCACAAGGCATATTGCTTATATCAGTGAAATCTGTTGCATGAAGTTAAGCCTTAAAAGTTCAAGAAATGAATTCCAATGTCTTTCAATTGGAGGCACATATTATTTATCGGCAAGGAGGTATGGATCGATGAGGAGGTTGGTGGCTCTGTGTCCTATTAAAATGACAACGTACAAGATTTGGGAATAACTTCTTTTCACATTAAGTTTCATGGATTTGAACCGGCTGGAAAGGGAGTATGCAATGTATTGGTGCGATGCAGGTCGAAGCATGGTGAGAGAGGCATCAGTGGGAAGAGCCTCTATTTGAGGAGCGGGACAGAATGCAAAGAATTCCAAGTATATACCACCAAAGGGAGGCAGATAGGCACTGGAGGAGCACAAATCAGCATGTAAAACGCTCAGGTGCAGTTTTGACAATCAGAGGATATTCCTCTTTGCAATCACGTGGGTTGGTCTTCTCACAACAAAGGATGTTGTGAATGCAAAAACATGTAACAACCCCTATTCTAATAAATTCTCATAAGGCCACACATCATGGCTCTGATACCATGTTAAACACACGCATGGTGTATGAGAAGATAAAACACACACATAGAAAGATAAGCATGAGTTACTCATATTATTCACCATAGATGTACATTTATAATATAATGGTGTGACTCTTGGATTCATCTTCCAAGGTCACCTGGACTCCTTTGTGATTGTTTTCCTTCCACACCTACCCATAGAGGATTGGACGTCCAACATATTATTTTCTTTTTTGTTTGTTCTACAATGGTCCACTTTGCTTCTTTGAATTATGATATTTCCTTTATCTATGTGCATTCACGTTTTGTTGTGTTATGTTCAACTAGGCTCTTCCTTAAACTCACATATTCAAAACTATAATGAATTTACCAATGTAACATATTTATATTTTGATACTTATTTCAGCCCACATTTTAGAATTTGCACTCATAACACCAAATATTATATTATATTCCTCGAGGATGTGTCCATCCACTTACTGGATTCTAGAAATAGTTAGAACACCAAATTTTATATGTATACCAGAATATCAAAGTAAATGACCAAGTTTGTTAACACTAAAAATACCTATAAAACCATAGTAATTTGGCTCTTAATGGTGGAAATATTATTTGTTAGCTATTGGACATGTTAATATTAATTAACAAGCATAGGAACTAGGATATCGAGATATCTCTACTTCATAAAACTAAGAAAACTCCCAATGGAGTGATTTCATTGTATGAAGGACAATTCATGTTGGTAATATTGCAGTCTATTGATGAAACCTAGAGAGTAGAGGAAAAACATAAAAATTCCACTTTATATTGAGACATTGGTAAATTGTCTAAAACAATTAACACTAAAAATTGTTGCAAAACCAAGTTATTTTTTATCCTTTGTCCCAAAATATTTCAGTCAAGTGTTACAATTTTTTTTATCTACTAGGGGGCGTTAGTTAATAGATATCAAGATATCAGAATATTGGGAGATGTGGAAATGTGTTGCCATAGATATTTGCAATATTGCAAACCTTCTCTAAGATAGAATTTAGTTCTCTGTAAAATTTATATCACGTGGGTCTGTTAACTGATAACATTAGGATATCAAAATACCAATGAATCTTGAGATGGAGAAAAAATATGATATGATGATATGCCACGGGACGTTACCCTCAGGTCTTAGATGTAAGCACCCTATGACCGAGATTTATAACTAGGAGATTCCAAGTATCATAATATTAGTGATTCTATTTTTTTTTTTTTAATAAAATATTGCTATAGTGATATGACAAGGGTCTTTAAGTCCTTTGGTGCTCCTCCTAAGCACCTAATGATTAGGGTGTACGACATATATCAAAAAAAAATTGAAACTTTGTCGTAGCTATAATATTAATATGTTCAGGGCATTAATCCCTTAAGTGCTACGCTTAAGCACCATGTGACCAAGAGTGGTGACTAGGAGTTAAATTCAACATAGAATACTGAAGAAAATTATTAACACACCTTCACAAAAAATCTAATATACTTAGGGTCCAATAGAAATATCATCAACTTTGAATAAAGATTATATCCCATTAACTAACAATAGTGGTTGAAGGACTTATAATTTGTGAGTTCTCTCATGTTATACTAAAATTTTGAGGTTTTTCAAAAAAATTCAAATCTTTACCTTAGACCTTATTTCTTGCGACAAATTTCCTCCCTTATATATTCCTCATGCTTCTAATCGTGTACCTTTGATACTTTCCCATTGAAACTCCATACTACTCATTTCCTTGCACCTCAAATCACAATGCTTCTCGTTAATGTCATACTCTAATGTGATTCACTAATCATGTGATTTATACATATTTTGGTTCAAACCTTTGTTAAGTCAACTTGAAAAATTCTCCCCTCAATTTCACTAGGAAAAAATGAGACCTTGTATTAGCCAACATGATATAGGGTCCCCCTCTAACTTTCAAATCAATGAAAAATTTACAACAATATTTCCCTTTGTCATTTATGGCAACCTTGAGACAAAAAAATCAAAAATGTTATGGAACTCCATCTATTCGTAACTTCTTCCTTTCCTGCAAATTTTCATTTGTATACAATTTATCCCCCTTTGACATAAGTGGAAAATGTTTTCTCCCCCTAAAAATAATTCTTATCCTTATCTGCACTTCTCCCCTTTTCATAAATAAAGAGGAAGAAACTTCTTCCCTAATCTCATGTTTCCTTTTACTAATGACATGAGAGAGATATCACTCCCAGCTTCTATCTTATATATTCAAATGTCTTTGTAGGAAGGGGTTTTAAAGATATCTACAATTTACACATTAGTGATAATGTATTCCAATTTGAAATTCTAATCAAACACTTTTTTTCTTAGGAAGTGGTATTTGATAAGAATATGTTTTGTCTTTGAATGCATAACACAATTCTTTGATATATTGATTTCACTTGTATTTCTACAGATAATTGATATTGGTTGATCATAGTCTATCTTGATGTCCTTTATATTATTCTTCATCCAGATAAATTGAGTGAAACATATTGTTGCTGCAATGTATATGGATTCAACTATGAATACGGAGATTGAGGTCTATTTTTTTCTCAACCAAGATACTAGACTATTTCCTAGCAAGAATTATCCTCCACTAGTGCTTTTCTTGTTATCAACACTTAGTGCTCAATTTTCATCTTTATAAGCTATTAAGGTGAAATATTTTCTTCTTGAGTAGCATAAGACAGATTCCATAGTCCCCTTCAAATATCCGAAAATTTTCTTCACTGCTTGCACATGTGTCTTCGTTGGTGCAGATTTAAACATTGCAATCAATACTATATCTTGCACGATATCTAATCTCAATGTTGTCAAATATAATAAGCTTTCAATGATCGATATGTATAAATTTTTATTTTCATTTTCATTCTCTGACCATGGGAGTGCTAACATATGCACAATTCTCCTTTGAAAATTTCTTCACCATTTCCTTGACATATTTGGTTTATGAGATGAATATTGTAGAAAATCTATCCATGGGATTCAATCCGTTCTTGTAATGTAATAAAATAGAATAATGGATCCTTCTACAAATTTCAGAAACCAATTACGATCGCACAATCACATAACAAGAGAAAGAAATTATCAATCACACAACACAAGTTGTATCTGGGGAAAGAAACTGCTCAAAACCCCACTATCTATATATTGCATAAAGTTAATACCATGAAACAGTACAATTGTATTTCCCATACCTCTACACTATGTTGATTGTCTCGCTCTGATCTTGTTCAAATCTGGCTTGTGATCTAAGAAATTTTGGTGCAATTTTTAACCATTTTCTTGCCTAGGCCTGGCCTACCTTTCTTATGCATTCCTAGGCTTATTCAGCCCATATTAATTAGGAAAATCCCAATTAAATATTTTGAAATACCTTCAAGCCTTCATGATGAACTCATGCATGACCTGTACAATTTTCTATCTATACAACTAATAGTTACCATCCCTTTAACCTTAGTCTCAACTAGTCCTTCCTTAGAATTGAAATGAAAAAAATATTTATAGAACATTATCATTTAATTTATTGATCAATGTGTGTGAGTTAAATCAGATTTAATTCACCAGACCTCTCACTTGCTCATATCTCAGTTAGAACTAGTTAAATTGATTTTAAATCAATTAATTGAGTTAACTAATTACAACTCACAAATAACTATAACTCGACCCCCTAAAATCAAGGGAGAAGTCTACATGCTTCCCCTCTGACCACCAACTCGAATTTCCTAAGCTAACTGTATTCCTAACTCATTTAAATAATACAAGTTGTCATGAGATGAAACTAAAATTTTTTATTCCAATTTAATTAAGGGAAAATTAAATTAGAGGCTCCCTATGGTTCCATTTGTGGATTCCATTTTCAATTTTTCTTGTTTCCAATTTCAACACTCCCTCTTAGCAAGAAAGGAATTGAATCTATCCTAATCCGACACCTTTGGAATGTTCTGGATGCAACACGTCTCTAGTGTTTTTTTCTCCTGCAACTTTTGAAATTGAAAAGCCTCCAAAAATTGAATCAGTAGATGCATCTGTGATCAGAGTCTATGGATACTACTAGTTACTTCACTATCTACTGAAAACTATATTTCACTGCTAACTCTGCATCTATGCCATTTGCATTGCTACCAACTCTGATATGCGCTCCAATATGTGACATTTGTTGATCTGGGTAAAATTCTGATACCCTTTTAACCAAGAACTTTTACTTCGGCTGATGTGTTATAATTAAATTTTATCAAATCATTAATGAACCCTTATCCAGGTATAATAAAGAGGAAAGCATGTTAACAATCACACAACAAAATGAAATTCGTTTAATAACTAAATTCATCCAGTGTAGACTACGTCTCTGGGCCTCGGTGTCTTGATGGTGTTGGCTGCTTCATTCAATGTTGTAATTGGCAATAATGTACATGGATGTTTTTTACTTGTCATACAAGGAAAATCCCTCTACATCAGTGGCAAAGTATCTCCATGAGACGTTCTGTTACAAGGAAATCTCACTCATCAGAAACCTCCTATCAACATGACAACTTTACATATGGTGACAAAGAGTATCCCACCATCAAGGCAACAAATGGATCTCACAACATAAATCACCATCCATGATAAATACATACCACATCAATACACATAAATATTCAACATCTTACATCAGCAGGAATCAACAACAGAAAATAAACATGAAGAATATGCATCATACATCAAGTAGGAATCAAAATAACATGAAGCATCCTACAACAATAATCAATGAAGTACATGAAAAAACACTTCATATACCTCAAATCTACTACTAGCTAAAGAATAGGCTACTCAATCACTGGATCTGAATGCACCCATCGCAAACGTGGCGTCGAATGGCGAGAAATCAACTGTCCACATGCTCAAATCCGACATCGTCATCCCCATCTGGAATATGGCTGAAAATAGAGACCTATGTTGTATAAAATAACACCTCCATCAGGTTTGCATGACCGAGAGGTGTAAAATCCATATAAAATTTGTCCAATTTGGACATTGGGAAAATTTGGCCCTTTTGGAAATGAGGCACAATCATGGTTCCACTGCCTCTGCATGTTGGCTCATGGTTCCACCTACAATTAAAACTCTCCATCTCGAACTCCGCACTCCTTCTATGGTTGGGTGCATATGTATACTGAGGGTTTAAATATAAAGTGCTGGGAGGATAAACCAAAGCCAAATGGGCTGGCGCAGTGGTAAGTTTCCTTAACTGGTGGAGGAGGGGTCGGGGGGTCAAATCCTGCCCCTCCCATATTTTTGCTGTGATATGATATATATATGGAGGACCATTTGCTGTGGGCGGGTCCGCTCCACGTAGCCCGACCCAACCGCGCTTCCGCCAGGGCTTAACATGGATGGTGGCGTGGTTTGGGTGGTGAGGTTGACAACCCATCCCCACCCTTTTGCATATATTTATATCATGTGGTTATGGTGATGCCCACGGGGTTAGGCAGGGGTCATGGCCCATCGACCCATATTATATATATATATATATATATTTAATGGGTGTGTGACATGGGTCTGATGGGGGTGGCGGGGGTCATGGCCTGCCACCTTATTTTTTAATTTTTTTTTTTGTTTTTAAAACAAACAACAGAGTTTTAAGTTACCTGATTTTGATCGTAGGAGATAAATTATAAGTCCCACAAATTCACATATAATCTGACCAGATCTGGTCGAAATCCTACGAAATTGTATCCTCATTAACCTGCCATGTCATCTAGTCAACCTTATAACTTTTACCAGCTCTAACTTTCACATATGAACTCGGTTTGACGAACCGTTCACACCATTGCGATCACGATGAAAAGATATTCAACTTGAAACCGAGTTTGTGAAATTTCCTTCACTTTGATTTTGGAGCTTTCCTAAGACCTCTTTGTCTTGTGTGTGTCTCTAGAGCCACCTGGATCATTCCTCCCCACTAATGAGCTTTTGGTCCTATAAATGCATCAAGAATAATTTGAAATTGTTTTGTACAATGTTTGCACCATAAGTGTCCTGAAAAAGGTCACCCTTCCATCTCCTTCACCTTTTTTCTTCGAAGGCTTAAGTGATAAGACGAGACCTACATCCTCTGCAACCCTATAGTACAATCTCCTGCAAATTACATGCTCAAATTATGACCAACTATGACCCAAGCATTCCATACTCACCACAAGTTTATAACACATACTCGGTGGTCAATCTTACATTAAAATCGAATCAATATTACCCCAGTTATCAACACAAGGAAAAAAACATCATTGTCATATTGCAAGTGATGGAAAAAAAAATCATCACTTTTACATAAAGAAATTCAACATATGATTTACAAATACATGACCATGACACCCTAGAAAAACCATTTCTTACTCAACAAAGTGAACCACGATGAATGTGGTGGATTTTCTTATTGAACATTTTCACTGACTAGTTTTTGCATAGACATTTTGTCCTTCAGACACTGCTCTGGATGGAGTCTCCAAAAATTAGATCTTTGATATCCATTTATGTCTCAATAACTACAATGAGTCTTCTTCCTCCATACCTGCTTAACCAATTTCTTTCCCTGTTGTGGAGAAGGCTTTCCACACCTCATCCTCCTTTGTGCTACCATTCTTTTCCAACACACAACAATGACATGGTTATGTAAACCACAAAAGCGAAAAGTTTTCTTATGCCATGATTTACGTTCATGATTAGAAACATGCTTATAATCAAAATGAACTTGCAAATATTGATACTTGTTATACATTTCCTAGTGGTCTCTCGCATGATCATGGTGATGGGAGCTTTTCTTAACTCTTTTATTACGACATGTGCTTCCATGGGATGATGGTGAAGTGTTCCCATCAATCCTTTCTCTGGATGAGTTCAAAAATATATGTTTTCCTCTGATGTCATTATGGTGATGAGAGCTTGGATCAAATTTCTCTTTGCAATATGCATTGCCATAAGATTATTTTGAAGTGTTCCCATGATTCCCTTTCCTCGATGGTTTCTTCAATTTCGTGGGAGCTTCCGACACCTTAGAACATTCCCCTTTAGTGTATCTAAAAACTGCGTAGCGAGGTCCCTGCACAACCTCCAATGAATGAGTTATGCCTTGGCCATGAATGCCAAGTCCTCCTCCTTTTTACCCCATCATGGCAAGCAGTCTCATGTCGGTTCCTATAATGGGTATGTCCACACTTCCAACATTAATGATATCATGTGAACATGAAACTAAAGAATGATCAAAACTGTTTACCTCAAATGTAAATTTGGAAATAGGTGAAGAGGGCTTCACTGAGCCTTCATTGCAATTCACTTCCTTCAAGACCTCTATTGCAGCTTGTAGATGAACCTGCAATCACTGCTTCGCCTCCTTCTCTTCTCGTATAAGTGTCTTTAATGCATCATGATCTATTTGAAGACTTCCATCATCACGCTTCAATTCTTCTAATTCCTCTATCATGGCTTGCAACTAAAGGTACAATCATTGCTTCTCCTCCTTCTTTTCCTGTAGGAGTGCCTTAAATGCCTCATGATCTGCTTGACGACTTTCTTCATTGTGCTTCAATTCTTCCAATGGCTCTATCGTGGCTTGCAACTGATGCTGGAATCCAGGTTTTTCCTCTTTCTCCCCTTGTAGAAGCATTTTAAAATCAGCGTTATCTGCTGCTTGGTTCCCATAAGCTTCATACAATGTGTATGATTTCTCAGACACCATCATCATGGTTTTGTACATGTATTTGACATCCTCCATCGTTTCATGTTCAATGGTTCACGCTTGTAGTTCACATTAGCAAGAAGACCGCTTTGATACCACTTAATATGGGTAAATTTCTGATACCCTTTTAACCAAGAACTTTTATCAAAGCATTAATGAACCCATATGTAGATATAATCAAGAGGAAATCATGTCAAAAATCACACAGCAAAATGCAATCCGTTTAATAATGAAGTTCATCCAATGTGGACTACGTCTTCGCGCCTTGGTGTCTCGATGGTGTTGGCTGCTTCATTCAGTGTTTTAATTGGTGATAATGTACATGGATGCCGTTGACTTGTCATATAAGGAAAATCCCTCAAAATGAGTGGCAAAATCTCTCCACGAAACCTTCGATTACAAGGAACTCTCACTCATCACAAACCTCCCATCAACATGAAAAATTCACACATGGTGACAAAGATTATCTCGCCATCAAGTCCACAAAGGGATCTCACAACATAAATCACCATCTAGGATAAATACATACGACATCAATACACATTATTATTCCACATCTTACATTAGCAGGAATCAACAACAACAAATAAACATGAATAATCTGCATCATACAGCAAGCAAGAATCGACACAAAATAAATCATCCTACAACAATAATCAATGAAGTACATCACAAAAACACTTCATATACCTCAACTCTACTGCTAGCCAAAGAATAGGCTACTCAATCGTTGGATCTGAATGCACCATTGCAAACGTGGTGTTGAATGGTGAGAAATCGAATATCAACATGCTAAAATCTGACACCATCATCCCCATATGGAATATGGCACAAAATTGAGACTTTGGTTGTAGAAAATGACACCGCCATCAGGTTCATGTGGCCGAGAGGTGTAAAATCAGAATAAACTTTGTCCAATTTGGACACTAGGAAAATTTGGGCCCTTTGGAAATGAGGCTCAATCATTGTTCCATTGCCTCTGCATGTTGGCTCATGGTTCCACCTGCAATTAAAACACTTTGTCTCGAAATCCCTGCTCCTCCTCCTCCTAGGCACATATGTGGACTGAGGGTTTAAATAAAAAATGTTGGGCAGATAAACCAAAGCCCAATTGGCTGGCGCAGTGGTAAGTTTCCTTAACTAGTGGAGGAGGGTTTGAGGGGTCAAATCCCGCCCCTCCCACATTTTTGCTGTGATATGATACATATATGGAGGACCATTGGAGGTGGGTGGGTCCACTCCACGCGGCCTGACCCAACTGTGCTTCCACCGAGGGTTAACATGGATGGTGGCGTGGTTTGGGTGGCGGGGTAGACAACATGGCCACACCCTTTTGCATATATATATATATATATATATATATATATATATATATATATATATATCTCATGTGGTTATGGTGATTCCCACAGGGTTGGGCAAGGGTCATGGCCCATCAACCCATATATATATATATATATATATATTAAATGGGTATGTGACATGGGTCTGATGGGGTTGGCGGGGGTCATGTCCCACCACCCTTTTTTTTAATATTTTTTTCTTTTTAGAACAAACAAAACATTTTTAAGTTACCCGGTTTTTTACCATAGGAGACAAATTATCGGTCCCACAAATTTTCCTGGAATCTAGCTGGAATCCTATGAAATTGTATCCTCCTTAACCATCCATGTCATCCAATCAACCTGAGAACTTTGACCAGCACTAACTTTCGCATACGAACTCGGTTTGACGAACCGTTCACACCATTGCGATCAGGACGATTAGATATTCAACCTGAAACTGAGTTTTCCACGTTTCTATCACTTTTATATTTGAGCTTTTCTAAGCCCTCTTTGTCTTGTGTGTGTCTCTGGAGTCACCTGGATCATTCCTCCCCATGGAGGAGCTTTTGGACCTCCAAAATCATCAACAATAATCTGCAATTGCTGTGTACAATGTTTGCACCGCAAGTGTCCTGAAAAAGTTCACCCTCCCATCTCCTGCACCTTTGTTCTTTGGAGCCTTAAGCGATGAGCTCACACCTGCATCCTCTGCAACCCTATAGTACAATCTCTTGCAAATTACATGCTCAAATTATGACCAACTATGACCCAATCATTCCATACTCACCATGAGTTTATAACACATACTCGGTGGTCAAGCTTACATTAAAACAAAATCAATAATAGCCCAACTATCAACACAAGGCCAAAAAGATCATTGTCGCATTGCAAGTGATGGAAAAACACATCATCACTTTTACATAAAGAAATGAAACACATGATTTACAAAGACACGACCATGACACAGTAGAAAAACCATTTCTTACTCAACAAATTCAACCATAATGAATGTGGTGGATTTGCTTGTTGAACATTTTCACTGACTGGTTTTTGCATGGATCTTTTTTCTTTCAAATGATTATGTGGATGGTGTCTCCAACACGTGGCTCTCTAATGGCCACTTTTGTCGCAATAACTGCAATGAGTCTTCTTCCTCCATACGTGCTTAACCAATTTCTTTCCCTGTTGTGGAGAGGGCTTTCCACGCCTTATCCTCCTTTGTGTTTCCATTCTTTTCCAACATTCACGACATGGTTATGTAAGCCACAAAAACGACAATTTTTCGTATGCCATGATTTAGGTTCATGATTAGCAACACGCTTATAATCAAAATTAACTTGCGAATATCGAGACTTGTTATACCTTTCCTGATGGTGTCTAGTGCGATCATGGTGATGAGAGCTTGTATCAACTCTTATATTGTGACATACACGTCCATGTGATGATGGTGAAGTGTTCCCACCAATCCTTTCTCTGGACGAGTTCAATAATATATGTTTTCCTTTGATGTCATTATGGTGATGAGAGCTTGTCTTAGCTTTCTCTCTGCAATATGCACTGCCATAAGATGATGTTGAAGTGTTCCCATCATTTTCTTTCCTTGATGGTTTCTTCAATGTCGTGGGAGCTTCTGACACCTTCGAACACTCCCCTTCAGTGTATCCCAAACCTCCATAGAGAGGTCTCTGCACAACCTCCAATGGATGAGTTATGCCTTGGCTGTGAATTCCAAGTCCTCCTCCTTCGTACCCCATCCTGGTAAGGAGTGTCATGTTGGTTCCTGTAATGAGTATCTCCACACTTCCAACATAAATGATATCATGTGAAGATGAAACTGAAGAATGATCACAACTGTTTACCTCAAATGTTGATTTGTAAATAGGTGAAGAGGGCTTCTCGGAGCCTTTGTTGCACTTCACTTCCTTCAAGGCCTCTATCATGGCTTGTAGTTGAAGCTGCAATCGCTGCTTCGCCTCCTTCTCTTCTCTTAGAAGTGTCTTTAATGCATCATGATTTGTCTGAAGACTTATGTCGTCATGCTTCAATTATTCCAATGCCTCCATCGTGGCTTGCAACTTAAGCTGTAATCACTTCTTCTCCTCCTTTTCTTGTAAGAGTGCCTTCAATGCCTCATGATCTTCTTAAAAATTTTTGTCGTTGCGCTTCAATTCTTCCAATGTCTCTATCGCGGCTTGCAACTGAAGCTAAAATAAATTTTTTTCCTCTTTCTCCTCTTTTAGAATCATTTTCAACTCAGTGTTATTTGTTTTCTCGAACTTCACACTCATCCTCTTCCTGGCCGCATATGCGGACTGAGGGTTTAAATATAAAGTACGAGGCAAATAAAACAAATCCCAATGGGCTAGCATAGTGGTAAGTTTCCTTAACTAGTAAACGAGGGGTCGGCGGGTCAAATCCCACCCCTCTCATCTTTTTTCTGTGATATGATACATATATTGAGGACCGTTGGCGGTGGGTGGGTCCACTCCATGTGGTCTGACCGAACCGCCATTTTGTCAGGGCTTAACATGGATGGTGGCGTGGTTTGGGTGGCGGGATTGACAACCCGCCCCCACCCTTTTGCATATATTTATATCATGTGGTTATGGTGATTCCCATGGGATTCGATGGGGATCATTGCCCACGTACTCGTATTATATTATTATTTTTTTTAAATTTGTGTGTGACATGGGTTCGATGGGGGTGGCAGGCATCATGGTGTGCCACCCTATTTTCTTAATATTTTTTAGTTTTTAAAACAAACAACACATTTTTAAGCTACCCAATTTTTGATTGTAGGAGAGAAATTATCGGTCCCGAAAAATCACCCAGAATCTAGCCAGAGCTGGCTGGAATCCTACAAATTTGTGTCCTCCTTAACCTGTGATGTAATCCAGTCAACCTTGGAATTTTGACCAGCTCTGAATTTCGCATACGAACTCTGTTTGATGAACCATTTGCACTGTTGTGATCAGGATGACGAAATATTCAACTTGAAACTAAGTTTTCCATGTTTCCATCAATTTGATTTTTAAGCTTTCCTAAGCCCTCTTTGTCCTATATGTGTCTCTTGAGCCACCTTGATCATTTTTCACTCTGATTTCTATCTTTATGACATATGAATACATTAATTTCTACTGATCCTTCCTACTAATGTGTATTGTGGCCCCCCCATAGCCAGGTCTGGTACATGAGACAAGCCATCTCAATATGTCCTACCCAAATCTCTTCTCTTGGGATTATGTCTTCACATCACCCCACCTGTCACCTAGAGGTATGGCTGCATGTGCTCCCTCTACCCATCTAGCTTGAAATTCCCCCTACTCGAGGTATCTGTTTGAGTGGATGCCTCCACTCAGTCTCCTCTCTTCTTCTCCAATTGTGGCTGCTCCACAACCTTCTGAGACTTCTTCTAAGGCTACAAGTTGAGAGGTAATTTAGGCTCCTTCTCAACCACCAAGTCACTAACCTCTTCTTTTCTCCTCAAATATTTTCATGCATCTTCGACCTCGAGAACATATATGTTCTTGACGCTTCACCCCCTGCTACAACTGCAGGATCCTTCTTTCTTTCATTCTGTGGGAATTTCATGACATAATGTCTGTACTTGTGACAATGAAAACACTTGTCCTTTGACAAGTATATCTTTCCCTCTTCTCCTTGAGACTTTTTCCCCTTGGATTTCTTTCCTTTTATTACCAATGAAAATTATTGTTCTTTGTTTGTGTCAGAGGTCCCGTCTTTGGTGCTCCACCTTATCTCTTCTTGTACCAATTCAGACCACAAACACTCCTAGTCTCATACATTTTCCCTCCCATTCATAGATTCCTAGTAGCCATACCATCCCTTAGGAAGGCCTAAAAGAGCTAGGATCATCAAATAATCCTAAGCTACTATCACACCAACACTTCCAAGCTCTTCTTGACATTGAGTTAACTTCGCCAATTATTTTGGTATCATCTTGCCCTCCTCCATATTGATATTTCTTAGCTTTTCTTTCAGCGCAAACTTCATGTGGTAACTGTTATTCTGAAACAAATATTTCAAGGCCTTCCAGATAGCATATGGATTTTCCTTTCCATGGAGACTCGAGAAAATATGATCTTGAACTCCCTCTAGCAATATCCTTCTCACCTTTGCTACATTCTTCTTCCATGCATCAAAAAGTTGAGCATTTGCTGCTGTAGGCTGGGGAATATCACTTTCCACGAATTAATTTAATCCGTTATCCTATAGCAATGCCTCCATCATAACCATCCATTCTATTTAATTTGAATTTCTCTCAAAAGCATATTCGAGTCTCAAGCCATTGAAAGACATCTTGATTTGTTGCTCGATCCTAAAGAATAAATATGAAAATTTAATGTACATGTTCAAAAAAAATTCTAGATCTTATCTTCTATTATGATTCTTGATGCTTTGATACCATGTAGAAAATATATCCACAAGATTCAATATGATATTTTAATGTACTAAAACAAAATATTGAATCCTTCTACAAATTGTGGAAACTAGTTACGATCGCACAATCACATAACAAGTAAGAGAAATAAATTATCAATCACACAACACTAGAAGTATATGGGGAAAGAAACTACTCAAAACCCTGCTATCTTTATTGCATAAATTCATGACCATGAAACAATACAATTCTATTTCTCTTTCTGAGAAACCTCCGCACTCTGCTGACTGTCCCACTATGATATTGCTTGAATATGGCTTGTGATCTAAGAAAGTTTGGTCCAATATATAACATTTTTCTTACTTAGGCCTACCTAAATTGCCTAAGAATTCCTTGGCCAATTGAGCCCCTATTAATTAGGAATATCCCAATTAATGATTGTGCAATAGCTTCAAGCCTTCTCGATGACCAGATGTATGACCTGTACAATTTTCTAATTATACAACTAATAGTTAGCATGCCTTTAACCTCAGTCTCAACTGGGCATTCCATAGAATGGACATGCAATAAATATTTATAATGAATTATCAGTTAATTGATTGATCACTACTTTTCAATTAAATCATATTTAATTCATTGGACCTCTCACTAGATCATCTCTCAGTTAGAAATAGTTAAATTGATTTTAACTCAATTAATTGCGTTAACTAATTACAACTCACAAATAACTATAACTGGATCCCCTAAAATCATGGGAGAACTCTACATGCCTCCTCTTTTACCCTCAAATTGAATTTCCTAAGCTAACTAAGTCTTCTTGACTCAGTTAACTAATACAAGTTTTCATGAGATGAAATTATAATTTTTCTTCCAATTTAATTAAGGGAAAATCAAATCAGAAGCCCCCTATGGTGCCATTTTCTGGGTTCCATTTCTGGATGCCATTTTGAATGTTTCTTTGCCAATTTCAACAAATATGCATTTGATTTATTGAATAATCTTCTATCCTCAAAATAATAAGAATTCTCATATAATAGAAATTTCAAAATGTTTCTACATTTCTACTGCAAAACCTTGACTCATCATGTCAGCATCACTTCCAAAAATGATATCATCCACATAGAAAACAATGATTAACATATTTTCATTATTTTTTTTATGAAAATTTTTCTATTAATTTCTCCTATTTTTAATCCTTACTAATATAAATACTTGTCAAGTCTTGAGTGCCAATGCTTGGGATCTTGGTTTAGTTGACAAAGTTCTTTATTCAACTTACATAGATAATATTCATTTTCTAACAGCTGAATTCCATCTAGTTGTTAAACATATACCTCTTCTTATATATTTCCATTTAAAAAAGTTGACTTAACATCCATTTGATAATCCTTAAAATGTCTAAAACATGCAAATGCAAAGAACATTATAATTGCTTCTATTCTAATAACTAGATAAACACTTTCCTCAAAGTCAACACCTTCAACTTGTGCATATCCTTTACCTCCTTCTTCATTAAGAGAAATAAAATTATTCTTATGACAATCTAGAACAACATCATGAACATGAAACCAATCCATTCCAATGAGGACGTCATATTATCCAAGTGGTATTATGTTCATTAATGAAATAATGCTAATACCACTTTCATATATTATATAGCCTTTAACCATATTAATAATCTTCCTTTTAGTTCAATATCTAGTCTAAAAATCCATGATTTATGATGGTTAATGATCTTCAATTGAAATATTTCAACTAAATTAGGGGTAGACTAACTATCACTTGCTCCTAGATCAATTAAAATTAAAATAGGTTTATTTCAATATTACCTTTAACCTCAATCATGTTTGATTAATGGTATTCCTATTGATTCATATGTTCTTGTGATGTGTATCCTTACATATTCAACTATATTTTCCTCATGTATGTTGTGCATAGTATTTATTCTATCTCCCTTATGAATAGAATCACTGTATGAAAAATATGCTTGACAACCCCAACATTTGATTAGTTTCCTTGTCCTTTTTCCTAAGGATTCTATAACCTTGGATTCACTCTAAGCTAGTTTGATTTTATAATACTTATTATAACCACTTTTGAAGAAAATAGGTTCAGATTCCTTCTTTCTTTGATACAAATTTTCCTTATTCTTATTTTTTGAACACTTTTGTAAAGTTGGCGTGCCTTTATTTTGACCATATAAGCACTTTTCCTTTCTAATTTTATCTTCTAGAGACTTTATTTCATAAAATTGGATCTTGTGTTTGTGACAAGATGACATTCAACTTAAAAATATCTACATATTCACCTTCTATTCCTTGATAAATCCCACATATCTTAATAGCTCCAAAAAATTCTTTAGATATTTCTCCATGGTCATATTTTCTAACATGATGTTAAGAAATCGTCATTTTCTTATCATTGTAGTGCTAAAAAATGTAATTCTACTAGAAATATTTCTTGAACTACCTCCAAAATATACTTTCTAACTGATATGATTAACATGGTTTAATTGATCCCACCACATAAAAACCTTTCCTTGTAAATGGTTTATGGAAATCTTGGCTTCTAGATTAGATAAGCAACTATGAAATTGAAAATACTTTGTTATCCCCACAAAACCAAGCTTCAACATCCTCTCCCTTTTTATTTTTATCATCAAAATTTAGTGGCCTAATCTTCTAAATCCCTTCCTGCATATTTTCTTGTTCACGTCTCCTTGTTTTTTGTCTAACTATGGAAACCTCTAAGTTTCTCCTATATTCTTGAGGCGTATATAAATTTTTGGCTAAAAAAGTTGGTGAAACATGATTATTTGAGTTCTTTTAGAGCTTCTTGAGCACTTGAATCTTTTATAACTATGTTTCTTTGCATGGGACCTGTCCTCTTTCTCATGTCTTGAACCTAATCCATTATTTATTTTCATATGTAATAAATTAAACATTGTATCGAACAAGCATTTAGATGATTCTATTTCTCCATCTTCAAAGTCGTGGTTTCTTCCAAATCTAAGGGATCTAATCCATCTTGGTGTCCATTAAACTATCTTGTATACTAATATTTAGGCTATTAAATTCTTTTCTATGATTGAAAGAGCCCTCTACATCTTCCATGTATCCTCCTCTCGTATGCTACTCTTCAATATTGAACCTTACTTGTTAAGGTCGTAACAATGATTCTATAAGAAATGTGCATACAAATAACATTGTTTGATACACTTCATTTTTAGATTTGTAGCATTTCTTTCAAATTCTAGATATTAATCCTATTGTAATTTTTTGTCAATTAAGGCCATAGGTACTTATTCTTGTTAATATTTTAAGAACCCTAAATATCTTATCCACATTATAATCCCTCATAAATATTTTTTTGTGAATTATCTTGCTAATGACTACAGTCATTCAACAATTTCAGTTCAAAGCTAACATTTCTAGCAATCACAAATCATGAGGTTTTCCCATTTATGCCCTTGTTTAATTGCTACAATCAAGTTGAGGGACCAAATTGTACCACCTATACAAGAAAATATATTAAGAACTATGACAAAAATTGTATTGGGCATATATAATATTTAATATGGGGAGTACGAATGAACTTTCATATTGGTGATCTAATTCTCTCACTAATTTCTGCACGAATATGGTTTGTCAACTTTGTCATTTTTCAAATTTTCCTAAAGTTAGAGCGATGTCCCATATGGAGAAAAACATGTAAATATTTAGAACTACATTTTTTAAAGTATTTAAGAAATAAAATTTTGACTAGGAATTTTTTTCTAGATTGGTGATTTTGGGTCCCTTTTCCTCCTTTGAAGATTCGAAAGTCAACAAAGTGTCTCCCAAAATACTATATTTTGACATATTATTACATTCCCACTTCAAAATATTTGGAGTTTGGTCAAAATATTCATTAGGTTTGTTCATTCCTAGCCCTATGGCTCAATTTTTAAATTTATATTCAGTTGAGATCTTGGTAATGAGAGCCACCCTATTCTTTAAAATCCACTAGTCTACAATTTCTAGAGTTCTATAGTAGAATTGGCCAATGATCCTCAATAGAAATTTTTTGGTTTCAAATCTTTAGTCTTACTTCCATGCTTTGCCATCAACTCTCTCTTTTCCATCTACATCAACTAGTTAGCCCTTAAATTTCTCAAATCACTTCAACATTACTCTAGCTTCCTAGAGGTTGAAAACATTAACTATTTATATCAAAATTTATGTTCAACAACATAACATAACATATTTTTCTTTTACCAAGAGAAAAATGGGCATGTTTTTAGATAAAATTGGGAGGAATTGTCTTAGATAGTTAGGGCACCCTATCTAAGGAGGACATTGATCTGTATTTGAAAACTTTAGATTTTATGGTGAAATTTACCAGTGAAAAGATTAGGGTTTTTAAGCACTTATGTAAATTTCATTAACACATTAACATGCTTTAAAACTAATTTTTGCATAAAATAAAGAAGATATCTGTACCCTAACAATATACGCAAAACAAAAAATCATGAAGGAGTTCACCCCTCCTGGGCTACATCTCTTGGTCCAGCTTCGAATGGTTGAGCCTCTTTATTATGCTAAAAACATGTTTTCATCAATTTAGAGTGCTAATAATTCTAAAACATTGTCTCCAATGGATACATAATAGTAAAAAACCCCTAGCAGGGCTCTTTCTACTCCCAAAAAGGTCAAATATTGACTAAGTTATGCTCCAATGAAGTTTTCTGCTAATTGTCCTACAATTCACACTTCCATGCTGTAATATCCCTATTTTATTTCTTTTATTTATAAAATTGAAAATCCTAAAGGTTAAGTGGACCTAAAGGAAAACTATGTGTGGACATATTATATTTTTAAAATTTATTAAGTGTGGAAATTTAATTATTGTGCAAAGAATACAATAAATTGGACACTAGGATTTGAAGTCCATGAGGATGGAATTAAATCCAAAGACTTTCCTAAAATATCCAAAAAAAATTGGAGAAAATAAAATAAAATAAATATATTAGATTGGAGATGAAAATCTAAAATATGCCTCAGTAAAGTGGAAATTTACTTAGAAGAGGTGAAATAAAACTAGAAAGAGGAAAAAGCTACTTTTAAAGAGCTTTTATGGAAAAAAAACAAAAGTAAAGCCTAGGTTAAAGGAAAACAACATCCTAATTTAACTAGATGCAGTTATGGAAACATGCTGATGGAAAACAAGCTTAAATAATTCATTATGGGTAGACAAGAGGTTGTCTACACCTTGGAGGAATTTGTCTCTGCTCGGGGAGAGTTGTGGATGAAAGCTCAAGGTTGGGTGGAAAATAGTCTTTACCAGAATTGATATGCACAATTATTAAATTATGTCTTATTATTTTGTAATTATGATGATGGTTGGATAAGCGTTAATGTGGTTTAGCCAGGAAGGTAAGTTGAAAACTATGCCTCTTTAATTATAAATATGTGTGATAAATTATTTTATTCTTTGAGAATAAAGTGTCTAATGTATTTCATAGAAAAATAACTATAACATGTATAGTTAAAGTTTCTGTATAGTTACATAGACTAGTTAAATTAATTAACCAACAATCAGAATGTCGAAGCCCATTTAGAAGGGTTTAAATTTGTTGTTAGTTCTATGCTAATTACTATATTATAGATATAAAATACATCATTAGGATTAAATAATATTCTAAGATGTTAAGAGAAATATGTTAATTAACAATAGAAATGTCTAGTTAATTATGTAAACAAAGAGGAAGTAGAAATGTATATAGTGGGATTTATTATATTAAATTAAGAAATAAATATTATATACGAATAATGTACTTAAAACTCAAACTGTACAAATTCATAAATTTGGAAATCTATATACATCTACTCACAATATGGTGGAAAAAGAACCTTGAAACCATTATACATAGAGAGGTACTATGTATAGAGAAACATTTATACATATAGAATACAATATGGATTTAAAAACAATAAGCTATGAATTATTCATACATAGGTATGCATTTTGTATATAATAAATAATTTATAAACCATGTACATAAATGTTCCAAGCATTTAAATTCATCTAATAAAGATGACAAGAAAAATATATTAATATCCATGTAAATTGTTAGTAATCACTATTAAATTAATATTGACGGAAAGTCAACTATTACTCATATTAATTAGAAATTGCTTATGTACATTGAAAAATATCATTTAATTCATAAGTTTGAATTTTGTACATGGTAGCGAGAAACTTGTAGATAGATGAAACAAAATTTATCGTCAATTCTTTTGCGAAAGAAAGTTGAATTGATGGTTGTGTAAGTTATGAGGTGTGAAGTACCTATATAGAAAACCCCATATAGATATGAGTTAGATTCAGATAAACTAGAATAAAATCCATAGCCAAAGTAGTACTATTTAAGTAATAATTAATATGATAACCATACCTGTGAGGGAGTAGAGTTCCTCTTGTAATTGAAAATTAACAATGAAATATTCAGTGCAGGAAAGTATAATCAATAATAAGAATAGAAATATGTACTTTAAATTTAGAAAATGGGTTATTGATCGTAGAAAAATTCCTTACCTAAGAAGGGATTTGAAAATAGATACAGGCTATCTGATAGAAAATGATTAATCTGAGTAAGACAGGGAAAAGATAAAAAATTTTGTACGATAATGGAACATATTATGTGGAAGAAAAGTGATCCATATTAAATTCCAATTCAAAATATAAAATTTTACCATACATTCCATATTTAAATATATGTTGGATAAATTGTACAATTTAAAAAGATAATAATACCTGAATGAGACACAATGGCTAACTAAAACGTAATTACACAGATATAATTTTATATCTCAACTTGATGCAAATATCAAGGGTATTTAGTCATCAAAACAACTCTAATGTAAATAGAGAATTATATACATTAATTATTCAACAAATTTCATTACAGTGAAATCTTGGAATCGAATTCCAATTCGTTATTAGCAACGCTGTAAGTTTTATGGAAAATGAAATGGAATTAACCTAAATCTCTTTGATAAAAAACGATAATAATTAAACTATGAAATCGAGGGTATGTATATACAGTAAATCGAAATTCCACAAAGGAAATCGAAGCATGCTTTGATGCCTCTATATGAAGCTAAAGAAAGACGAGTTCAACGAAATTATCTCAAAGATGAGATATTCTTGAAAAGTCAAATTGGATTTGTAAAGTCTGCAAAGCCACGTTATCTGTGATTGAAAAACATAAATGTCAGAATTCGGAAAAACCAGAACAAAGCATAATTAATCCGAGAGGAATTAGTTGAATATAATACTATCAGTTTCTAGAATTTGAGTTCTGAATGAAATCATTCAATCTCTCTTCATACAGAAAATGACAATGAGACTCGTAAATCACAATGAGAAACCATTGAGTAAGAATGGTAAATTGAAGACTGAGAGTATTAATTAAATACAAAGTGGCTGAGGAATCAAAACGAGTTTATCAATTCCAGATAACCCAAACGAATCTTGTAAATCCACAAAATAGTAAGGAAATTGGGGGGAAAATGTTAAAACAAATTAATATTGCACTCAGTTGCATAATATTGAAGACCGACTTCAATTTAACTACGCCAAGCTGAGATATTAAAATATAAAGACTTATATGATTTGTTAAATTTTAAAATATCAATGCAAAGAAATAAATCGTAATTTCATAAGGGAAACGTAGAAGAAGGGAGACACATTAAATGTGGGAAGAGTTACTTGGCTTACCTTCATTGCGAAGAACCTTGTATTACCTTATGGGTATGTTGTGAACATTTGTTGGGGAAATACTCCTCTATATTTCAACACGGAAGCAGAACGAAGGGTAAATTTATGAATATACAACGTGTGTAACTCATAAATTACAAAAGGAAAACGAGTTTTATAACATCTATGAAGGTTAATTAAAATGTAGAGAAAAAGAAATATGTGTAGAATAGTACCTGAGCTGGTAATTATGACTATGAGGCAAGAGAGGCAGAGGAAAGCCATTCACGTTGTCAAAATGACACTGAATAACCAGAGCTGAAACCCTCGTAAGGAAATGTGCCAAATGAAAATTAAAACGAGGGAAATCCAAGAAAATGAACCCTATCCAAAATCATTGACGAGAATGGATACAAACTAATCTCAATCGTCAAACAATGGGAGATCTACCATACAACTGGCTACTAAAATTAATTTTTCCATGTGAAACCACAGGTCAGACATACTGCTAGTAAATGTGATTACGATAAAGCCAGTTGTCATTTAAGTGTAGGAAGGAAATATCTCTGTTCAAACTATATAAAATACAAAATGAGAAAATCAATCATAAAATCCGAACCATGGAGCATGAGTTCGCATACAGAAAAACTGACATAGCTCTACATGTCACGTCTGGTGTTAAATACAATTTGAATGGCAGATAAGGATAACCTTAGGAGTAATATGTTGATATATATATATATATATATATATATATATATATATATATAGATATATATATATATATATATATATATATATATATATATATATATATATATATATATATATATAGGAGGCACCTTGAAATCTTTTGAACGTAACCATTATAATTATGTGTTTAAATTAAGAATATGTACAAAAGCGTTAAAAGAAATTATTCGAACCATAGTAATAAAGATTACTATGTAAAAGCATAGGAAAAAGGAATAAATGAAAAAATGATCTTCTGTTGAATTAATTCACGTATGTCTATGCAAGTTCGAATTACTACATAAGACTTAAAAATAAAACGAATTGAGATACATGTGGTAGAACTTATAATAATACTTATAAGTAGAGTTAAGATGTAGGGATATATGTCCTAGTAGGTAAATTTAATAATAGTTAAAGTTCATAATATTGAAGGATATAACTATAAGTGTAGAGTTGGAGAAATTTATAGAGGAAAAATTTATGATTTTGATAATATAATAGTAACGAAAACTATTACAAAGGTATACCTTAATATACATTTAAATATATGTATGAATGCCATGAAGATGAGGATAAGTTATTAATAAATTGGAGGAAGGTTTGAATATAATTATATTAGAATGTATGTAATTATATTCATAGGTCTAAATATAGTAATAGCTTAATGAAGATACTAAATACATAAATTAAATCCTTTAAGGAAATTCTGTAGGAGGTTATACAATTATGAAATTAAACAAATTAAATGACAACAAAAGAAGTATAATGTTATAAATAGAAAAAAAAAATTGGGTAAGAGGAGTTGTTACAAATGGTATCAGAGCCCATGTTGAAAACACTGGGCCTATCTATCCCCACACAGAAAAACCCAAAAATATGCTACTGTGAAATATAAGAGAACAATTTTTTTTCTTTATAGAATATGATGTACTAATTAATTTTTGTGTACAGTGATTGAAGTGTAGAAACAATACAACTGCTATTATGAACGAATAAGGAGAGTTGTACGTGGATATGGGGGTGCGAGAAACCCACCAGATCAAAATTATCAATTGCTGGACATGATAAGAGATATGCAACTAGAAATGGTTCAACTAAGAAATAAAAATGAACGATTGTTGCAAGCCAGTGAAGAGAAAGAGAGGTTGATCAAAGAGTTAAGCTCAAGTTCTAGTCATGAAAGTGAAACCATGGAAGAAAGAGGAAAGAAGCTGAAAACAACTCAAAAGAATCTGAGGGTGGGGAAGCATATGTACATCATTCTAGAAAGAAAAATGAATTGTAAGGAGAATTCCAAAAAATCAAACCTCCCACCTTCGATGGTGAAAAGGAGGAGGATGCAGAATCTTGGCTTTTGAACATCGTTAAAGACTTCTAGGTATATGAATACGGAAGTAACCTAAAAGCTAGATTGGAAATTTACCAACTACAGGGTAAAGCCACCCTTTGATGGGAAGAAATAAAAATGGTACATGTGCTGGATGAAAAAAATGTTACCTGGGAAGACTTTCAAGCCAAATTTAAGTCTAGGTACATGAATGAGAAATATTATGATGATAAAGCCAAAGAATTTCATGAGCTGAGATTGGGACAACTCACAATTGATGAGTTTGTGACCAAATTTACTAAATTTCTTCACTATGTTCCTTATATCATACAAGAAAAGGAGAAAGTGCAACAATTTTTAAAGTTCCTACCTAATAACTATAAAGAGAGAATCGAATTTGATAGTCCAAAAACAATGGATGAAGCTATTCGTAAAGCAAGACTATGTTATCAACAATTTAAAGGTAGGAATGATCAACTGAAATTTTGGAAAAATAAAGAAAACGGGAAGATTGATTCAAATGTAAAAAGAGTAAAAGCAACATATTTGAAATTTTTTGGGAAGAATCACCAAAGGAATAAATTTAATAAAAGTTGAGAAAACCAACTAGCACAGTCACACACTAGGTCTAAGCAGATGGATACAAACAACAAAAATTAAAGTGTTGTAAAAATGAAAGAACCACTAAAGTGTTGGGGATGTGGAGAACCTCACCTGTTACGTGACTTTCCTCACAAAATAATTCATAACATTCAAGTATTACGAGAGGAACTACAGTAAACAACATTGCTCGAAACATTCCTAGGATCAGTGCTGCACTTGAAAATCTCCAGGCTGAACACAATTCAACCAGGATAGAAATCGAAGGTATGATTGCTGAACAACCTGTTTCTGTTTTGATAGATCCAGGAGAAAATTTAAGTTATGTCAGTCCATAGAGTGTGGAAAATTTTAAGTTAAAATAAGAAAATTTTCAGCAATCGTGGTTAGTGCAGTTAGCTACTGGAACAAAAAGAAAACTGACCCATAAACTTCCAAAAACTGTTGTTAATTTAAATGGATATGAAACTGAAATTCATTTAAATATTTTTCCTCTAAGGTCATACGATCTATTAGTATGAATGGATTGGTTAGAGAAGCAGAAAGCAATAGTAAATTTCTTAGATAAAATAGTACATTTTATAGATGATGAAAGAAGAGTTGTGATAGTGAGGAAAACCAAAACCAATATCTATCAGACAAATTTCTACATTTCAGCTAAATGGGACAACAAGAAAGGGTTGTCAAGTGTATGTTGTACAAGTGTAAGAATTGGGACAACTAACTAAAAAGGGGGCTGTAGAAAACTTACCAGTGATCAAAGAGTTTAAAGATGTAATTCCATAAGAGATCCCCCATCTACCCCATAAAAGAGAAACTAATTTTTCAATTGAACTAGTACTAGGAGCTACACCTGTTTCTAGAGAACCCTATAGAATGAGTACTCCTGAACTACTAGAACTGAAACTGCAATTGCAAGAATTGTTGGACAGAGGATACATCAGACCAAGTGTGTCTCCTTGGGGAACCCTAGTGTTGTTTGTTAAAAATAAAATGGCACATTCAGAATGTGTATATATTACAGACAACTGAATAAGTTAACTATTAAGAGTATATGTCCTCTGCCAAGAATATA
Source organism: Pinus albicaulis (assembly GCA_034641835.2). NCBI lineage: Eukaryota > Viridiplantae > Streptophyta > Pinopsida > Pinales > Pinaceae > Pinus > Pinus albicaulis. The sequence continues at coordinate 1,122,195,173 of CM076572.1, forward strand.
TGACTTATTTGACCAAGTGAAAGGAGCTACTATCTTTTCAAAGATTGATTTAAGAACATGACATCACCAACTCAGAATTAAAGATGAGGACATCAAAAAAACAACATTCTGAACTAGATATGGACACTATGAATTTGTAGTCCTACCCTTTGGACTTAAAAATGCACCTGCTACATTCATGTGTTTAATGAATAGTGTATTGCACAAGTATCTAGACAAATTTGTACTAGTGTTTATTGATGACATTTTACTGTAATCCAAAAATGAAGAAGAACATAAAGAACATCTCAAAATAGTTCTACAAACACTTAGAGAACATCAATTATATGCCAAACTCAGCAAATGTGAGTTTTACAAGGATAAAATTTAGTATTTGGGTCATGTGATTTCAAAGGATGGATAAGCAGTAAACCGAGAGAAAATACAAGCAATAATGAATTGGGTTTTACCCACAGATGTACCAACCATAAAATCCTTTATGGGTGTTGCTGGATACTACTGTAGGTTTCTTGAAAGATTTTCAACCTTAGCCTATCCTATTACTTCATTGCAGAAAAAAAAAGGAGTAAAGTTTGAATGGACAACAAAATGTCAAAGTATTTTTGAGAAATTAAAAATGAAATTAACTACTGCACCCATATTGAAAATTGTTGAACCAAACAAGGAATTTGTAGTGTGTACAGATGCATGTTTCGAAGGGTTAGGAGGATTATTACTACAAGATAATTCAGTAATAGCATATGAGTCAAGGAAATTGAAGAAGCATGCACAAAATTATACTATGTATGACTTAGAACTAGCTGTTGTTATACATGCATTGAAGATGTGGAGACATTATCTGTTGGGAAAGAAGTTCATATTAATGACAAATCACATAAGCTTGAAATACTTCTTTACTCAACCAGATTTAAATGTTATACAAACTAGATGGTTATCATTCCTTAGTGAGTTTGATATGGAAATAAAACAAATTAAAGGAAAATAAAATAAAATTGTTGATGCTTTGAGTAGGAATGCTCATCAAATTTTGACCTATGCATGAATTAGTGTGAAATTTGAAATAGAAGAACATGTTCATGAAGTGATAATGAAACAATATGTGAAATTTCAAGAGAAATTTCAGAAAACTGAAGTTGTGGGGTATACTAAAAACTAGAAAGGATTGATTTATTATAAACAAATATTGTATATTCCAAATGTGACATCTTTAAAAAAGGAAATTTTAGATGAGTATCATAAAAGACCTTATGCAGGTCATCCTGGTTATAAAAAACTGATTTCAGCATTAAGGAAGAACATGTTTTGGCTAGGTATGAAAAAATATGTGCATGATTATCTAGTGAGGTGTTTAGAATGTCAGCAGGGAAAATTGGAACATCAACATCCTACAAGATTACTGAACCCTCTACCTATTCCAGAATGGAAGTGAGAAGTGGTTTCCATATATTTCATTACTGGATTGCCTAGAACCAAGTATCAACATGACTCTATAATAGTGGTTGTAGACACATTAACTAAGGCAACACGCTTTTTACCAGTACATTCTACTTTTGGAACAGCTCAAGTAGTCGATGTATTCATGAAAGAAATTGTGAAATTACATGGAATTCCAAAAATGATTAGATCTAACAGAGATGCAAAATTTACTTCAGCCTTTTGGAAAACTCTGTTTGGAGGAATGGGTACCAAATTTAACTTTAGTTCTTCTTACCATCATCAAACAAATGGGCAGACTAAAAGAACCAACCAGAACTTAGAAGACATGTTGCGCATGTATGTGATTGATAGACCTACAAGCTGGGAATATTTTCTGCATCTGGAAGAATTTTCATATAATAATAGTTATCAAGCTTCAATTAAGATGAGTCCTTTTGAAGTATTGTATGGAAGAAAATGTCACACACTGCTTAGTTGAAGTCAACCAGAAGATAAGTTAATTCTTGGACCTGATGCATTGCAGGAGATGAAAAGAAGTGTGAAGAAAATTCAACAAAATATTAAAACAACTCAAGATCGACAAAAGAGTTATGCAGACAAAAAAACAATTCATAGAGAATTCAAAGTAGGAGATCATGTTTATTTAAGGATGAAGCCTCGAAAGAGTACATTATATGCTGGTAGTTGTGCTAAGTTATCACCACACTACTGTAGACCATTTGAAGTTTTAGAAAGAGTGGGGCCAATAGCTTACAAATTGCTCTACCTAGTCATATTAAGGTTCACAATGTTTTTCATGTTTCCTTATTGAAAAATTATGTACATGACCCTACTCATTTAATTGATTGGACTGTGATACAGGTGGAAACTTAAGGATATTTTCTTCCAGAGCCCCTTCGTATACTAGCACGGGAAGAAATCGAGCTCCAGAATAGAACCGTAGCTAGGGTGAAAGTGTAGTGGAGGTATTTTACACCTGAGGAAGCTACTTGGGAGCAAGAAGAGGAAAAGAAAGAGAAATATCCATCATTATTTGAGAAGTCAACTGATATTTTGCAACACCAAGGATGGTGTTTTGTTTTAGAGGGCGAATATGTATTATTGACGCAACGACAGCTGAAAGTCAGCACCCTTCCTCTGTGTGTACCTCGTTCTCTGGATCCACGTGGTCTACTTACATTTCCTTGGCCATTTTTTTATATCAAATTTTGGATAAATAACCGTATTCAACAGCTTTGAAATTCAAATGGTATCTCCAAGCTTATATCTTGTTTCCAACTTTATAATCAAAGTTTTTTTACCTTCGCGTGTTATATATCAATATTGGCTTTATAACGAACCTTTGTAATTTAAATAAATCTCTGCGCCTTATATAATATCCCAACACCTTATAACTAATCGGCTTTATAATAGACCCTCGGCCGGCCCCGCATATATGTCAATGGCCCAATCAAATGCGCGCGTCGTACCTTGTTTAAACTTCATGCATCTCCGTCAAACGAAGACCGTCTGATGGCCCTTGTCCAGGTCAATGGCTCATACGCATATCGCTCAGCATCCAACCTCGAAGGTTAACGCGCGATGGTGCGCTTAGACGGTGGTTTTCCCAGAGGTCCACCTCGCCACGCGTCAAACTCTCTATGGAATCGCTCCTCAACCCAGAAATACCGCCTTCGCACCAAAAGCGATGCGATATGGGAAATCCGCTTCCACAAATCCGCTAGCGGTTTTGAATAGTGGCTAACCAGGTTCGCGTCGGGGTTGCATTTGCCTTTGTATGCCTTGGTTGTTAACTCAGGTTCGGACTCTGGTTGAAAAACGGTCGTAACTTACTGTGCTAAGCGGAATTCTATTACCATTAACCAGATTTAAATGACCGCGGTTTCACAGGCTTCACTACTTGAGAAAATTGAGGGAAACAAAAGACAGAGACATGCAGAATATATACAATAGTTTATTCCAGTAGATACTTATCCACAGAGTTCATCACTTCGCAATTAAACAACCTCTTGACAATTAAGGATTCAACACGATTCTAAGGTAAATGCGCACAGAAACTATTTGATTGGAAGCAATTGTAACACACAGAGTTTATTACAGAATCTCCTCTCTTCTTCTTGTCCCCCCCCTTCACACATCCGAGGGTTTACAATTATATACATAAACATGTGACTCTTCGGTTCCTCTGAGAGGACCGTTTTAGGAAATCAACAATCTAATTAAAACAATTCAACTAACTGGAATATGACAGCTAAACTAACTGAGCTATTCAACTTCTATGACTCTAACTGATCTAGTAATACAATCAGCTAAGGTATTAACACCTAGCTGTGATAAATCGACTGTTCTTAAACTCTCCTAGCCACAACATCTGGACAAAACTCCTACATTGCTGGATAGTGTCTAATGCCCCTGCATCAGACTCCCGGGGGAAATATTCTTCATGGGCTCCTGTCCATGAGCTCTTCCACTGATCTACCTATCTTCTGCAACATTTCTTCAGTCATCCAAGTGGCATCTTCATTGGTTTTATCCTTCCATTTAATCAAGTACTGAAAGTACTCTCGTCCTCTGGTCCTTCTGAACACTCTTTTGTCCAATATCTTCTCTGGTTGCAATGGCTGTGCTGGTGGTAGCTGCTCTCTCCACTCAATCTGGTCCTTGTCTACTGCTCTTCCTTCTACACCATCATCTTCATACTTGTACAAATCTACAACATTAAAAATAGGAGATATTCCAACATCAGGAGGTAATTCAATCTCATAAGCATTTGCAGAAAACTTCCTAAGTATCTTTCATGGCCCAATCTTCTTGAACTTCAAGTTGTTGTACTGCTTCTTTGGGAATCTCTCCTTTATCAAGTGTGCCAAAACCTGATCTCCTACTTCAAAATGAACTTCTTTTCTGCTCAAGTCTACCCTGTTTTTGTATCTGATGCTGTTTCCTTGTAGTTGTTGTTTCACTTGTTCATGTATGGCCCAGATCTCTGAAGAAAACTCCTCACCATCTGCACTCCTTAGCTCTGCCTTTCCTAGATTTCTCAACTCTGATATTCCTCTGGGGTGCATTCCATAAACAATATGAAATGGACTCTACCCTGTGCTCCTGTTTGGTGAGTCATTATATGCATATTCTGCCTGGGGAGAAATATGATCCCACTGCTTGGGATGCTCTTCTACAAGACATCTCAACAAATTTCCCAGACTCCTATTCACTACCTCAGTCTGTCCATCAGTCTGAGGATGATAAGCTGAACTAAAACTTAGTTTGGTACCAAGTTTTTTCCACAGTGCCCTCCAAAAATGACCCACAAATCTGGTATCTCTGTCTAAAACAATACTCGTGGGCAACCCATGCAATATAACAACTTCCTTGAAGAACAAGTTAGCAACATGGGTGGCATCACTAGTTTTAGAACATGGAATAAAACGTGCCATTTTGGAGAATCTGTCCACCACAACAAAGACTGCATCATTCCCTCTCCGAGTCTTGGGAAATCCTAGAACAAAATCCATACTCACCATGTCCCAAGGCCTGTCTGGAATAGGTAAGGGAGTGTACAATCCTGCATTCTGGCTCCTTCCTTTGGCATATTGAAAAATCTTGCAATTCTTCACAAACTTGTCCACTTCTTCTCTCATCTTGGGCTAGAAATAAAAGTGACTCAGCTGCTCATAAGTCTTGTCAGTACCAAAGTGTCCAGCAAGTCCACCACTATGCTTCTCTTTGATCAAATTTTCCCTCATGGAACAATTGGGTACACACAGTTGGCTTCTTCTGAATAGTAAGTCCTCCTGCAGGAAATAATCCAGCCACTGGCTTCTATCTTCTAAAACAGGGTTATTACATGCCTCAAATGCTTCTTTAAAATCTGGATCTGTTTTATACAATTCTTTCAGAAAATCAAATCCTACAACCTCAAAATTTGTTTCTTGAACAAGCATATGCCTCCTACTCAAAGCATCAACTACTTTATTGGCCTGTCCACTTATGTGTTTCAAAACAAAATTAAAACTTTGGAGATACTCAACCCATTTAGAATGCGTATGTTTCAACTTGGGCTGCTGGACAATATACTGCAAAGCGCGATTGTCAGAATATAATACAAATTCCCTAGACATCAGACAATGTCTCCACTTCTTCAGTGCCTAAACAATTGCATAGAATTCCTTCTCATAAGATGAATACTTTCTTCTAGTGTCATTCAACTTCTCACTGAAATATTCCACAGGCCTATCATCCTGACTCAACACAACTCCAATGGCCTCTCCACTGGCATCACATTTTACTTGAAATGGTTTTGTAAAATCAGACAGAATCAAAACATGCTTCTCTGTTATCTTTTGCTTCAGCAGCTTAAAATTCCTTTCTGCTTCAGTAGTCCACTTAAATGGTTGTTTGGTCTTCTTTATTGTCTCTATTATGGGTGCATTAATCTTACTGAAGTTTCTTATAAACTTCCTGTAAAAACTAGCAAGTCCATGGAAACTTCTTACCTCAAAAACATTCCTGGGTGAAGGCCACTCCACAATTGCCTTAACCTTTTCTGGGTCCATCTTCAATCCTTCTGCAGAAACAACAAACCCCAAATACACCAACTCTTCCTTCATGAATGAGCATTTCTTCAAATTTATCAGCAGTTTCTCTTGGTGCAACTTCTTCAAAACATGATTAAGATACCTTAAATGTTCTTCTCTAGTTTTGCTGAAAACTAATATGTCATCCAGATATACTATCACAAATTTACCAATGAATTCTTTCAACACTTCATTCATAAGTCTCATAAAAGTTCTAGGTGCATTTGACAACCCAAAAGGCATTACCATCCATTCATATAACCCTTCATTTGTTTTAAAGGAATTTTTCCACTCATCACCCTCTCTTATTCTAATTTGATGGTATCCACTCTTTAAATCTATCTTTGAGAAATATTTGGCACCACTCAAATAGTCCATTAAATCCTCAATTCTGGGCAAAGGGAATCTGTACCTGATTATGATCTTATTAATTGCTCTGGAATCAGTACACATCCTCCAGCCCCCATCTTTCTTTGGGCTCAAAACTGCTGGTACTGCACATGGACTCAGACTTTCTCTGATCAGTCCTTTATCCACCAACTCCTGTACTTGTCTCCTGATTTCCTCATTCTCCTTGGGAGTCATTCTGTAGGCTACCTTATTTGGCAGATTTGAACTAGGGATAAAATCTATTTGATGACTAATCTTCCTCACAGGTGGCATCTCATCAGGTAAATCATCCACAACAATGTCACAGTAATCATCTAACATCTCTTGTATCTCTACTGGTAAATCAGAAATCTTTGTAGAAGTAAGAAATACTTTAGGATTGCAAAATAAAGCAAAGCTTACCTCTTCTTCTTCTATCTGCCACAGATATTCCTTCCTGCTCAGCAACAAGGTCTTTGGATCAATCACTCTGCTGGATGGCTCTCCTTCCTCCATGGGAATCAATGTATGATGTACCCCATCATTGAAGAACTTGTAAGTGTTCTTCTTGACATCATGCACTGCTGCTCTATCAAACTGCCAAGGTCTACCCAGCAGTATATGACACACATCCATGGGCATTACATCACATAGGACCTTATCTTTGTATTTGCCCATTTGCAGCTCTATCTCACACTGTTCTTTCACAACCAGCTGGTGCCCTTTGTGCAGCCAGGACACCCTCTAGGGAGTTGGATGCTCCCTTGTCTTCAACTTCAACTTTTCTATTACCTCAGTGGAAACCAGATTATTTGTGCTGCCACTATCAATGACTAGCTGGCAGCATTTCCCTTGGACTTTGCATATGCTCCTAAACAAAGTCTTTCTTTGTGCAGGCTCAATGACCTCTTTGGCTTGCTTCAACAGGACTTTATTCACCACCAAGGATTCTCCCCCCTCTGGAAGAATTTCTTCTTCAATCTCTGCCTCTTCTCTAGTCTGGGAAACAACAACATTCCTTGGACCAACACCCACATTCTCTGGACATTCATAGTGCTTATGTCCCACTTGCTGACATCTATAACACCTCAGTTCTCTACCTCTGCCTCTGTCTCTGCCTCCTCTTACTTTTCCTCTGTAAGAACCCCTTCTTCCCCTTGCATCATCCTCTGCATATGCATTCTGAGGTGAGCCACTGTTAGCTCCATCCCTGGGTGTAGCAAGATTTCCTCTACCACCCTGACTTCCCTTTCCTCGGAAAGTACCTCTCTTCTTGGCAGACTGTTTCCTCGGGAGTTTCTCCTCTGCTTTCAAGGCCATCTGGTCGGCCTCTTCCACTGTCTTAGGAGACAGGAGACCAATCTCATCTTGGATCTCCATCTTAAGACCATTCACATATCTGGCAGTCTTCTCTGGTGTGTCTTGGAATTGCCCAACCCTTATGCTTACTCTGTAGAATTCCTCTGTGTATTCCTTTACTGTCAGCAACCTCTGTCTCAGGTTCTGAATTTGTTTATACAATGTGAGCTGATAATCAGTAGGCAAGAATTTACCTTTTAATTTAGCCATCATTCTGGTCCAGCTCTTGATAGGTTGCTTGCCAACTCTCCTCCTTTCTGCTTGCACTCCATCCCACCAAAGTGCAACATGTCCTTTCAGCTTTTTCATTGCAAACTTGAACTTCTTATCTTCACTTATTTCTTCATAATCGAAGCACTTGTTCATTTCATTAATCCAATCCACCAGCTCCTTTGGATTCAGTCCCCCTGCATAGCTTGACACTTCAATTCTGGGCTTAACTGCAAACCCCAGAACAGTTCTAAGGAGCCTCATGTCAGGAGGAATTTCAACATTTTCTTCTGATTCTTCTGTCTCAGGTTCGCTGATGTCTTTAGGATCTTTGGGATGTCTTCGTTCCATGGCATCCATTATGGCTTCGACCCTCTGCAACATCCCCAACACCTCTGCGTTGGCAACAGGTCTTCTTCTGCCAACACCTCTACCAACTCGGATTGCCATGTCAGCAAAACAACTTTAGAATTGCTCTAATACCACAAATGATGCAACGATAGCTGAAAGTCAGCACCCTTCCTCTGTGTGTACCTCGTTCTCTGGATCCACGTGGTCTACTTACATTTCCTTGGCCATTTTTTTTTAATCAAATTTTGGATAAATAACTATATTCAACAGCTTTGAAATTCAAATGGTATCTCCCGGCTTATATCTTGTTTCCAACTTTTTAATCAAATTTTTTTTACCTTCGTGTGTTATATATCAATATTGGCTTTATAACGAACCTTTGTAATTTAAATAAATCTCCGCGCCTTATATAATATCCCGACACCTTATAACTAACCGGAGTTATAATAGACCCTCGGCCAGCCCCGCATATATGTCAATGGCCCAATCAAATGCGCGCATCATACCTTATTTAAACTTCATGCATCTCTATCAAACGAAGACCGTCTGATGGCCCTTGGCCAGATCGACGACTCGTACGCATATTGCTCAGCATCCAACGTTGAAGGTTAATGCGCAATGGCACGCTTGGACGGTGGTTTTCCCAGAGGTCCACCTCGCCACGCGTCAAACTCTCTATGGAATCGCTCCTCGACCCAAAAATACCGCCTTCGCACCAAAATCGATGCGATATGGGCAATCCACTTCCACAAATCCGCTAGCAGTTTTGAATAGTGGCTAACCAGGTTCGCGTCGAGGTTGCGTTTACATTTGTATGCCCCAGTTGTTAACTCAGGTTCAGACTCTGGTTGACAAACAGTCGTAACTTGCTGTGCTAAGAGGAATTCTATTACCATTAACCAGATTTAAATGACCACGGTTTCACAGGCTTCACTACTCAAGAAAATTGAGGGAAACAATAGATAGAGACATGCAGAATCTATACAACAGTTTATTCCAGTAGATACTTATGCACAGAGTTCATCACTTTGCAATTAAACAACCTCTTGACAATTAAGGATTCAACACGATTCTAAGGTAAATGCGCACAGAAACTATTTGATTGGAAGCAATTGTAACACACATAGTTTATTACAAAATCTCCTCTCCTCTTCTTGTCCCCCCCCTTCACACATCCGATGGTTTACAATTATATACATAAACCTGTGACTCTTCGGTTCCTCTGAGAGGACCGTTTCAGGAAATCAACAGTCTAATTAAAACAATTCAACTAACTGGAATATGACAGCTAGACTAACTGAGCTATTCAACTTCTACGACTCTAACTAATCTAGTAATACAATCAGCTAAGGTATTGACACCTAGCTGTGATAAATCGACTGTTCTCAAACTCTCCTAGCCACAACATGTGGACAAAACTCCTACATTGTTGGCTAGTGTCTAATGCCCCTGCATCAATTATCCTTATTTTACTACTTTTATTTAGACAGTTGCAAATCCTAAAGGTTAAATGGACCTAAAGGAAAACTATATGTGGACATATTATATTTTTTTTAATTTAATAAATATGGAAATTTAATTATTGTGCAAAGACTAGAGTAAATTGGAGACCAGGATTTCAAGTCCATGAGGATGGAATTAAATCCAAGACTTTCCCAAAATCTCCAAAAATCCTTGGAGAAAATATAATAAAATAAATATATTAGATTGGAGATAAAAATCTAAAAGATACCGTAGTAAAGTGGAAAGTTACTGAGAAGAGGCGAAATAAAACTAGAAATAAGAAAAAGCTAGTTTTAAAGAGCTTTTGTGGAAAACACAAAAGTAAAGCCTAGGCTAAAGGAAAACAACATCCCGATTTAATTGGACACAATTATGGAAACATGCTGAGGGAAAGAAATCTTAAATAAGTCATTCAGGGGTAGACAAGAGGTTGTCTACACCTTGGAGGAATTGGTATCTTCTCGGGAGGAGCTGTGGATGAAAGCTCAAGGTTAGGTAGCAAATAGTCTTTACCAGAATTGGTATGCACAATAATTAAATTATGTATTATTATTTTGTTATTATGATGTTCGTTGGATAAGAGTTAATGTGGTTTAGCTAGGAAGATAAGTTGAAAACTATGTCTCCTGAATTATAAATCTGTGTGATAAATTATTTTATTCTTTGAGAATAAAGTGTCTAATGTATTTAACAAAAAAATAACTATATCGGGTATAGTTAAAGTTTTTGTATAGTTACATATACTAGCTAAATTAATTAACCAATAATCAGAATGTATAAACCCAATTAGAAGGGTTTAAATATGTTGTTAGGTCTATGTTAATTACTATATTACATATATAAATTGCATCATTAGGATTAAATAATATTCTTAGATGTTAAGAGAAATATGAAAATTAACAATAGAAATGTCTAATTAATTATGTAAACAAAGAGGATGTAGAAATGTATACAGTGGGATTTATTAAATTAAATCAAAAAGGAAATATTCTATACAAATAATGTACTTAAAACTCAAATTGTACAAATTCCTCATTTTGGCAATCTATATACATCTACTCACAATATGGTGGAAACAGAACCTTGAAACCATTATACATAGAGAGGTACTATGTATAGAGAAACGTTTATACATATAGAAAAAAATATCGATTTAAAATCAATAAGCTATGAATCATTCATACATAGGTATGCATTATGTATATAATAAATAATTTCCAAATCATGTACATAAATGTTCCAAGGATTTAAATTCATCTAATAAAGATGACAAGAAAAATATATTAATATCCATGTAAATTGTCAGTTATCACTGTTAAAGTAATATTGACTGAAATTCAAGTATTAGTTATATTAATTACAAATCGTATATATACATTGACAAATATCATTTAATTCAGATGGCCAAATTCTGTACATGGTAGCGACCAACTTGTAGATAGATGAAACAAAATTTATTGTCAATTCTTTTGTGAAAGAAAGTTGAATTGATGGTGGTCTAAGTTACGACGTGTGAAGTACCTGTATAGAAAACTCCACATAGATCTGAATTAGATTTGGATCAAATAGAATAAAATTCATATCCAAAGTGGTACTGTTTAAGTAATAATTAATATGATAACCATACCTATGAGTGAGTGGAGTTCCTCTTGTGACTGAAAATTAACAATCAAATATTCAGTGTAGGAAAATATAACCAAGAATGAGAATAGAAATATGTACTTTAAATTTAGAAACTGGGTTAGTTATCGTAGAAAATTTCTTACCTAAGAAGGGATTAGAAAACAGATACAGGGTATCTCATATAAAATGATTAATCCGAGTAAGACAAGGAAAAGAGAAAATTTCTTGTACAATAATGGAACATATTATGTGGACATTCTCTCTAGTTTAGGGAAGCTTCCCCCATGGAAACCTAGGTTTTTGACAACCCTGTAATGGCACTCATTAGGGTGCCCACCTGCCCTCATGGTGGCTTCATGAACCTCATGTAGTAAAGCATCTCCTACTGAATTTGCCCACAATCAATGACAAACCCAATGGGAGGGGAGAGCACCCCTCCCCCTCTTGGAAACTCTTATGCTGTCAATAAGGATTCACAATCCCATAATCCATCCTTTGACTCTGCAGGGACGCAGATGGAACCAACCACAATGAAAAATGATAAAACTACAGAGCCTCCAGTGAATACGTAGCAACAGAAGGCATCCTTAACTACTTGTCTTCCAATCGCGACATAATTTCCAAAGATTAACCTTCCAAGCCATCATATCAATGCTCAAATTCAGTACATGAAAGATCATGCACTTATCGACAAATTTGTAGCATTCTGGCCTACAGAGAAAGCCCTCCAAGGTTGGATTGCCTCCAAATGGAAACCAAAGGGACATGTTACCCTTCAATTAGGGCCACAATGTTTCTTTAACGCTATCTTTAACTGTATTGAAGACAAAAACTGTATCTTGGATGGAGGCCCCTACTTCTTCAACTCTGCAGGACTGTATCTCAGGGATTGGGTAGAAAGATTCAACCCAAATAAAGAAGACTTGAACTAGGCACCTATATGGATCAAAATGTACTCTCTACCTCCAGAATATTGGGATGAGGAATCCTTAAAGGACATTGGCAATGGACTAGGAGAGTTCATCAAGGTTGCAGAAGAAACCAAACTTAGAATATACACTTCATACGCAAGAATATGTGTCTATATGCATCTTTCCATGGCTCTCACGGATTCGGTAAGTCTCTATCATGATGATTTTGAATGGGTGCAAACCATAGACTATGAGCATGTCCCCTTTCGCTATAGAAAATTCCATGAACATGGCCATATTTTCCGAGATTGTCCATTAAATCAGCCACCCAAACCTACTGCTACCCCTAAAAACACAGATGCTGAGGGCTTTACCAAAGTCCCCAACCACAAAAATCACAACAATAAAACTACCTCCACTCCCAAAGTTCCACCCAAAGCAACCCCTACCCCTCCCACCAGTAATAGTTTTGATATCCTAGCCAAACAACATCTCTCAGAAGGAGAATCCTTGCACCAAGCTGATGAGAAAACCAAGCCCACCACTTCTAAACCAACTGTTGATCCCCTGAATAATCCTCCTCCCCCTAAATCACAACTAGGTCCTCAAGGCTTCACTCCCAAACTCAACAATGACTTAGATATTCTACTCTGGCATCCCAATCAAATGGAGATAGATGGCTAATCTCAATCAGCCTCCCTTAAAGCAGGATTTGTGACAGAAGGAAGCCAACCCATTCATATGGATGAGGAACCTGAAATCATCGATCTAGGAGATCTAGATATTCTAGGTTTGGAGCAAGTGTGTAAGCAAAGAGTATGAAAAAATATATGACAGACAGATTGATAGCCTAGAAATGGTTCTTTTTCGAGCACAACAACAAAGATCACTAGGCATACAACCAGGAAGTTACTAGGATGGAAAAAAGATATTCAAAGAAACAAAAAAAAGAGGGAGAAGAAAAGATCTGCAGAGAACGATCATTGTAGGGGAAATGCTTATTGAATCTATGAGATATCCCAAGTTGACCAAGTACTACAGGTCGATATCCAATAGTTCTCAATGAAACCCACTTCATGGAACATTTGAGGGCTCAATAGCCCCGAAAAGCATCGAATGATAAAAAAAACACGATTTAGCAAGAAATAACCTATGTTTTCTTTATGCAGGAAACTAAGTGCAATAGTCACACCCTTAGCTCCATCATTTACAAAGTATGGTTTGGTTGCAGCACAGTATCATTAGATGCATCGGGTGCCTCTAGAGGCTTTGCAAATGCATGGGATCCCCAGATCATCTCACTCTCTGACTTTCATGCTTCACACAATCTTATACAACATCCTTCCACTTGATCGGATCCAACATCCATGGACACCTCTCCAATGTATACTTCCCTCAAGATCCGCTTCACAAAATTGCCTTGCCTAATACCATGGAAATCCTCAACGCTACCAGACATCAACCACTCTAGATTCTTGGGGGAGACTTCAATATGATTACCAAGCTAGAAGAGAAAATGGGAGGCAGAGCCAAACTTGACATGGATAGTCACCATTTTAAGGAATTCATTCAAAGAAACTAGTTAACTGACCTTCCTTTTTCCAATGGCATGCACACATGGAACGACAAGCGCACAGGTTCCCGGCAAATAGCCTCAAAGCTTGAACGCTTCCTAATCTAGGATAATGCCATTCACTTGGGGGGCGACATACACTCATCAATTCTCCCCCTAACTGGCTCTGAACACTGGCCCATCCTCTTGCAATGGATGCGACCTGGTGCTACCACTAGATGCCCTTTCTGGTTTGAATCCTTCTGGCTTACTCACCCAAATTTTAGAGGCATGGTCATAAACAGTTGGAGCAGCTTCATACCACCTGCAAGATCCAAAATGTATCAATTTCAACAAAAAATAAAAAATCTTAAGAGCCAGCTCAAGAAATGGTACCACTTCACCTTCGGGAACATCTTTCATCATCATAAGGTTTTGGAACAACTAATGTCTGAACTTCAGAAGCGCATTATCACTGAAGGAAGATTAGAATCTCCAGCTTCCCAAGAACATAGTCTCCTCACCAAACTGGACAAGAGAATACTGCAAGAGGAAATCCTCTCAAAGAAGAAATAAAGAATCTGTTGGCTAAAGGAAGGGGAGAAGAACACTAAATTCTTTCATCGCTCAACCATTCAACGACGTCTGCATAACCGTATTGCACAGCTCCACAACCAACAAGGGGAAAGGTTAGAGGAACATGACGACATAGAGAAGGAACTTCTATGACACTTCAAACATATTTTACAAGAGCCCCATGGAAGTAGAAAGCAAGCTATCAACAAGGTTACACAACACATCCCCAAGATTATCAATGAAGAACATAACAGTATGCTCCTCTGACCTGTCTCCCTCCAGGAAGTTGATCAAGCAATGGCTCAACTCAAAGGTGGCAAGGCTCCAGGTCCGGATGGTTTCACTTCCAATTTATTTCATCACTTCTAGGATCTCATCAAGTTGGAATTATGGGACCTAGTTGAGGAATCTAGAGAAATTCATTGGGTCCTCCCTTCTCTCAATGCTACCTTCTTAGCCCTCATCCTGAAAGAGGAACACTCTGTCACCCCTGACAAGTACATACCAATTGCATTATGCAATGTTATTTATAAGGTCATTTCCAAGGTCATAGCCAATAGGCTTAAACCCCTGCTTCCTCTGCTCATATCGCTAGAACAAACAAGTTATGTTGAAGGACAATAGATCTTGGATGGGATCATCCTCACTCATCAAGTCATTCACTCCCTGAAACACACCAAGAAGGCAGGTATTCTCTTAAAAATTGATCTTTCGAAAGCTTTTGACAAATTAAGTTGGGAATACATTAATCAGATGCTCATTGCCTTTGGATTCTGCCCCTCCTAGACTAGATGGATCATGAAACTCATGTCCTCCCCCTTCTACTCTATCCTCATCAATGGAGTCCCCTCTCCCCCCTTCACTCCCTCTCGAGGTATTAGCCAAGGTGATCCTCTCTCCCCTTTTCTCTTTGTCCTTATGGCAGAAGGTCTAGAATTTCTTATTCAAAATCAAGTCTGCAATCATACCCTTCATGGCATATCCATATATGATTCCCAGCCTATGACCCATCAACAGTTTGTTGACGAAAATATGATGTTCGGTCATCCTTTCGTTCAAGAAGCTCACACTTTCAAATCTATAACAGATATATTCTCGGATGCCTCAGGTACCTCCATTAATGCTGAAAAATCTCATATTTTCTTCTTCAATACTCCGGCTACAACCCAATGCAATATTTCCAGGATCCTCGGCTTCTCCATAGCCTCCCTGCCTGCAAAATACCTTGGAGCGCCACTAATTGATTATGCGATTAGACACTCTACCTGGCAAGATCTCCTAGAGAAACTTGAAGCCTGCCTTTCCTCATGGACCTATAGACCACTCAATATTGCTAGTTTACTTGTCCTAATCAAATTAGTCTTGCAATCCATGCCTCTCTATCTCTTCTCTGTTCTAGCAGTGACAAAATGGGTGCTCAAGCAAATCAAGAACCTATAGCGCAATTTCCTTTGGGGCACGTCTGAAAAAAATAGAAAATGGTCTCTAGTAAAGTGGTCAACAGTTTGCACTCCAAAAAAGGATGGAGGTCTAGGCCTGAGAGATCTGCATCATAGCAATGCAGTCATGGGTGCCCGCATCTGGTGGAAATGGCTATCCATGCCACACACTCCATGGGCACGCCTATGGACAGCCAAATACGCAAACAACAGGCCACCTGAATATCTTATTAGACTTGTCACAGTGGATGTGGGCTCTCTTATTTGGAATGCTACCAAACAACATAGATCCCTCATTCAAGAGCACAGCTTCTAGGAATTCAAAGATGGAGGTACCGCCTATTTCTGTGAAGACTTTTGGCAAAAAATGCCTAAATTGGAAGCTCTTATCCAATTGCCTCAGCGGCACGTGGATCTCTATGATCCACTGGGAAACAAAGTCAAACATCTATGGGAACCCACTTCTATTCAGGGCTACCGTCAATGGATACCAGCAGCTCAATGGCACGAGAACTGGCAGGGGGAAACATTTAGGGAGATTGATAAAGAGCACAACAGCTGGAAAATCATATGCTCAGAGAAGGAAGACTTACTTAGATGGGGCTACACTCCACAAGGCACGTTCACCACCAAGGAAGCTTACAATTTGATGTATCCCACTTAGGAACCCAAATATGATATCTGGATCCAAATATGGAGACCCGGCATCTGGCCCAAGGTCTCCACCTTCATGTGGCTCCTATGCAAAAAACGTATCCTTACCTAGGATAATCTTCTGAAAAGAGGATTCATAGGACATTCAAGGTGCCCCAATTGTTTAATGCATGCAAAAAATATCCCTCATCTAATGGATACATGCACTTTGATCAAAAAACTGTGGGAAAAAATCATTTTCAGGTGCAGAAGATCCAGTTGTATAAAAAGTGATATCATTAGCATAATCTAAAACTGGCCCTCAGAACCTTATAATAGCAAGTTATTAAATACTCTCTGGACTCTTCTCCCAGGCCTTATTCTATGGTATGTCTCCAAATAAAGGAACAAAATAATATTTAAGGATCAGATCACCCCTCCGGACACCATTTGGACTAATCTATGCATCAATCTCCAAGAAACGCTGGCAGGAATCTGATATACCCACTCAAGCTCCAGAGAGTCTTATTTGGGCGAATTGGAATTTATCCATTCCAATCCTCCCTTTAAGTACCAACACTCCCTCCAATCATCCAGAGTCACCCATCACTTGGATTCCCCCTCCGGTAGGTCTAATCAAGTTTAATTTTGATGGCGCATCCAAAGGCAATCCGAGAGCTACATGATTTGGTGGAATTTTCCGCGATTCGGTTGGTGCTCCCCTTAAAGTATTCTTTGGATCCATAGGATGGGACTCCAATAACTCAGCTGAAATGGAAGGTCTTTGGTAGGGTCTCTATCTGGCTCAGGTTCACAACTAATTCCCTTTAGAAGTCGAAGGGGACTCTCAAATTCTCATTAATGCAACTACTCATATCCTCATGGGGGCCTCTTCCTCAAAGGTTGCTAAAATTTGGCATCTTGCTTCAAGATTTGAGCATATAGAACAATGGCTCAAGCATCACCAGGCTGTTTCCTTCAAGCATGTCAAATGCTCGAGTAATAAGATTGCGGATTTGCTTGCAAATAAAGGAGTAGAATATGAACATACACTCTACTCAGGTCCTCTTAATAATGTCAATGATACATCTCTTAAACATGAATGCACTAAACTAGTTCACATGGAAGCAATACTCCCGGATGTGGGTGAATGAATCGGGCAAGTGGACAATGAGCCCAACACGTGACACATGGCCTTGCCACATGGTCACGCATGGGCTCAAGTCAGTGGCATTTATAACAGCCAACTGGTCTCAATATCCAGTCATTAATATGCCCGAACATCGATGTTGCTACCACCTTCTCATAATGCCTCCGCGTTGTATCAATCTGCCATTTCCCTCCAGCTGCATTTTCCCCTTTGTGATCTCAGAGCCAAGCTCTCGAACGCACACAGGGAGGTGGTGCAGCCTTTACCATTACCTTATGCTTGCCCCTTGTCACCATTTCTCTCATAGCCTCTACTGCAACTTCAATTTGGCCCCTTGGTCTCAGAATCCTCAGCCTACGGCTCCCTCTACTCAGCCATCTCCACTCACCTGCATCTCTAATGCCTCCAACAACTCAAATATGCCCAGGCGACATAGAATGTGTTACCTCTGAGGCAATGGGCGTGGTCGGCATCTCTTCCTCCTCTGTCCGTCCGTTCTGAGTCTTCTTCGCCGCCTCACAATGAGATTTTCGCCCACTATCTAGCCACTCGTAGTGGCAGAGGCCGAGGTCATGCCTCTCGATCATCTCGCTCTATCTCTCTTGATAGCATTTCGGCTCTACACCACACCACAAGCAGTGGAAGAGGTTGAAGTCGTCCTTCTGTGCCTCTGCATACCCCTCATTTGGAGACGCGACCTCTTCTACCTAGGGGAAATTTTGCGTAATTCCACTATACCTGTGATCTGTACCATCCCTGCCTCACCACCACCATCACCATCAGCTTCAAGGAGGAGGCTTCCGCCGCAGCAGGCCATAGCTCCAGGAAAAATCAAAGAAAATCCACCATAGACTCTACGCCTCTTCCGCTCTCGCGTAAGTCTGAAGCCCTTCCAGTCAAACAAGGCGCCCTCTCCTCCAGCAGCAAAGGAAATGGCAGCAGTGGAAGCGGTTGCAGTGGAAGTGGCAGCTCAGATTGGTCATGAGAAGATGGCTTCAAAGGCAATGCAAGCACTGTTTGCACTAACACAACTCCAGAACCAGTGATTCATCAAACGACATATACAGATGACTCCTCCGAAGACTACAGGTGCCTCATTGTGGAGGAAACCACCACCTCGGAAAAATGACACCTAGCTTGGAGAGGTCTTTTTTTAGAGTTATGTTAATTTTCTTGGTCAAACTATCTTTCCTGAATATTTTCATAATAGTTAGTTATTTTTTGTATGAAGCTGGTTTCCCCTCTATGGGAAGTTGTAGTATGATTGGTTTCCCCATCTGGGGCAGTTACCATTTTTCTTTTCTGACATATAATGCCTCTGGAATTGGCTAGTTCAAAGATTCTAGAGGATAGACTCTCCTTGTACATTATGTTACATTAATAGAATTTAGTCTAACTTAGAAAAAAAATGGAACATATTATGTGGAAGAAAAGTTATCCATAGTAAATTCCAATTCAGAATGTAAAATTTTACCATACATTCCATATTTAAGTATATGTTGGATAAATTGTACAATTTAAAAAGATACTAATATCTAAATGAGACACAATGACTAACTAAAACGTAACTACATGGATATAATTTTATATCTCAACTTGATGCAAATATCAAGGGTATTTAGTCATCAAAACAACTCTAATGCAAATAGAGAACTATAGACATTAATGATTCAACAAATTTCATTACAGTGAAATGTTAGAATCGAATTCCAATTCGTTGTTAGCAACGCTATAAAAAACAAAATGGAATTAACCTAAATCGTTTCGATAGCAAACGATAATTAATTAAACTATGAAATTGAGGGTATGTATATACAGTAAATCGAAATTCCACAAAATAAATCGAAGCATGCTTTGATACCTCTGTATGAAGCTAAATAAAGATGATTTCAACGAAATTATCTAAGAGATGAGATATTCTTGAAAAGTCTTGGATTTGTAAAGTCCTTAAAGACACGTTATCTGTGATTGAAAAACATGAAGGTCGTAATTCAGAAAAACTAGAACAAAGCACAATTAATACAATAGGAAGTAGTTGAATATAATACTCTCAATTTTTGGAATTTGAGTTTCGAACGAAATCGTTCAATTTATCTTCATACAAAAAATGAAAACAAGACTCATAAATCACAATGAGAAACCCCTGAGTAAGAATGGTAAATTGAAGACCGAGAGTATTAATTAAATAAAAAGTGGCCAAGGAATCAAGATGGGTTTATCAATTCAAGGTAACCCAAACGAATCTCATAACTCCACAAAATAGTATGGAAATTGCGGGGAAAATGTTAAAAGAAATTAATAGTGCATTCGGTTGTATAATATTGAAGACCGACTTCAATTTAACTACGCAGAGCTCAGACATTAAAATATCATGACTGATATTATTTTTAAATTGATAAATATCAATGTAAAGAAATAAAGCGTAATTTCGTAAAGGAAACACAAAAGAAGGGAGGCTTATTAACTGTGGGAAGAGTTACATGGCTTACCTTCATTGTGAAGAACCATGTATTACCTTATGGGTCTGCTGTGAATGTTTCTTGAGGAATCCTCCTCTGTCTTTCAACCTAGAAGTAGAATGAAGGGTAAATTTCTGAATATACAATGGGTGTAACTCATAAATTACAAAAGGAAAACGAGTTTTGTAAAATCTATGAAGATTAAGTAAAATGAAAAGCAAAAGAAATGTGTGTAGGATAGTACCTAAGATGGTAATTATGACTGTGAGTCAATATATCCAGAGGAAAGCCATTCACGTTGCCTAAATGACAGTGAATAACTAGAGATGAAACCCTCGTAAAGAAATGTGCCAAATGAAAAGTAAAATGAGGGAGGTCAAATAAAATTAACCCTAGGCAAGATCACTGACGAGAATGGATACAAACTGATCTCAATCATCGAACAATGGGAGATCTACCATACAGTTGGCTACAAAAATTAATTTTCCCATGTGAAACCACAGATCAAACGTACTGTTAGTAAATGCGATTACGGTAATCCGGTTGTCATTTAATTGTAGGAAGGAAATATCTCTGTTCAACGTATATAAAATATGAAATGATCAAATCAATCATGAAATCCGAACCGTTGAGTATGAGTTTGCATACGGAAAAACTGACATAGCTCTACATGTCACGTCTAGTGTTAAATGCAATTTGAATGGCAGATAACGATAACCTTAGGACTAAATGGATAAGTTAATAATACGTTGATATATATATGGGAGGCACCTTAGTACTGAACGTAACCATTATAATTATGTGTTGAAATTAAGCATACGTACAAAAGGGTTAAAAGAAATTATTCGAACCATAGTAATAAAGATTACTATGTAAAAGCATAGGAAAAAGGATTAAATGAAAAAGTGTGTCTATGCAAGATCGAATTACTACATAAGACTTGAAAATAAAACGAATTGAGATACATGTGGTAGAATTTATAATAACACTTATAAGTAGAGTTAAGATGTCAGGATATATGTCCTAGTAGGTAATTTTAATATTCGTTAAAGTTCATAATATTCAAGGATATAACTATAAGTGTATAGTTGGGGAAAGTTATAGAGGAAAAATTCATGATTTTGATAATATAATAGTAATGAAAACTATTACAAAGGTATACCTTAATATACATTGAAATAAATTTATGAATGCCATGAATATGAGGAGAAGCTATTAATAAATTACAGGGAGGAGGGTCTGAATATAATTATATTAGTATGTATGTAATTATATTCATAGGTTTCAATATAATTATAGCTTAATGAAGATACTAAAGACAAAAATTAAATCCTTTAAGGAAATTCTGGAAGAGGTTATACAATCACGAAATTAAAATAATTAAATGACAACAAAAGCAGTATACTGTTATAAATAGAATTTTTTTTTGGTTAAGTAGAATTGTTACACCTACAATATGTCCTACATTTTTCGCCTTTTGCGGCCACATGGAGCGAAAATTTTTCCCTGTGCCGGCTAGATTCCCACCACACCAGGTGAAATTTGTCGACCTATTAATCTGCTTATGTTAGCCATGATCCAGACAAAAATATGCTAAGTGTCAAGGTCGGGGCCATCGGATTCAGAGTATGTTAAGTTTCCCGCCAGTTTCTGACTTCCCTTTAAACTTTGGGTTGAGTGTCGGTTTGATTGCGGGATGGGGTTAGTGGAACCCTGCCCAAGGTAGGTTATGCTCCCTGTCCGTTTGGCTTAACCCTAGCAATAAGTGTTGGCATGTTCAAAATTATGCCCTAACTGTGACAACCAAATCATAATCGTTGGCATTAACCCTTAGCTCTGGTTTCGGGACCTCCACAGTGTCATCAAAACTTAACTGCGCGGACCCATCACATGTGTTCACCGCAACCCTGACCATCGAGATAACCATTGGAAATCCAAACATTAAGTTCCACTCTGACTTTGGATAGAGGTTATAATGTATGGTTTCAGTGGTGGGTATGTGATATATTCTGTTGGTTCAATGATTATGGTATGGAACTTTGGGATTACACATAATATAAAGTCGTGGGTTAGGGTTAACCCTTGACCCTAGTTGGTGGACCGAGGTCAAGGGTTAACCTTGGTCCCCACTACCAAACTTGAAACATTTACACTTTAAATAGGAGTGTCACACTATATGGTATAAGAAACACCATAGTGGAGTCGGTATAGGTCTTGGTTGGCTTGTATGAGTCCGGAGATCGAACCCCATGGGCTGCTTGGCATTCGTAACAAAATTTTGTTCGGTCATGAGGAGGCCACGTGGCTCTCCCTCATTGGGCCACCACACCAAACTATCAAAAAATAATAAAAAAATCCAAATTCAAGCCAATCAACATGGGACCCTTGTCATCTAATGACTGGCCCACAAAAATAGAGTAAAACCAATCAAATTACTAGTCAGCGTACAAAATTTTGACTGGTTGTACCTACACCCAAATTCTAAATTTTTTTATTGTTTCTCAATTCAGACAGAATGTGATATCGAGAGCATCCGATGCCAGATTTGAGAGAAATGAGTTGTATTGGATTCAGGGCGATGAGATCTAAACTTTGGCGCTACTTTTGAGCCAATAAAAGCACTTTGGATTTTGAGCACTTTCTTGATCCACCAGATCATTCCTCCCCACTGGAAGATTTTTGGCCTCCAAAAACTCTTTATCACTAAACAAATAAATTAGGGTAGAGTTCCCCCCCCCCTTCCAGTCCCAGTCCACTAAAATTTTCTTGAATTTGACACTTTCAGTTTTTCATTAAAATACATCATTTTCCTTCATTTTAGATTCCTTGTCTTGTTGTCATAGATGACATCTTGCTGCAATTTTCCCAGAATATGTAGAACAAAAAACTACATTTGAAGGAATGAACACATTCCCTCCTTTGTCTGTAATCAAAGGAAACTTAAAAAATCTCAAATTCTTCTCACATTGAACACTGTCTTCATGACAATGCTTAACATTTCTAGCCTTGTACTTGCCTCGAGTCTTAACCAAATGTTACCACCAATGCCATGCACCATCCCTTTTCAAAGAAAACACATTATGAAACCAACGATAACAAGTTGTGGAACTAATATTATTTTTGTAAAATTTATTTTTCATTTCTCTTTGATCTCTGCACTCTTTAACACTACCATCTTGTTCACATCAATGTTTGATAATGATACATGTTGCTGCAAATTTACTTCATCTTGTTTACCTTGTTAAGAATGTCAGACTCCTAAAACATCTTATCAAATTCATTAGCAACCTCAATGAAATCCAATTTTACATTTTATTCATATCTTTGAAAGGCCTAATTTGCAACATCTTTATGCTTGAACATTAACAATGCAAAATTATGGCTAGCATTAACAATTCCCTTCATTTGTCCAACATTCGTAAGAGAGAAACTCATTTTCTTACTGTGCACTCTAATAATATACTCAATCCCATTCTTGAACAAGTGATACTTATTCTCATGGATATTATATATTTTTTTCCTATCATAAAGATATGGGCTTCCCAAAACTATACCACATATATCAAGCGAAACTACATCAAGTTAAACTTCATCAAGAAATTTTGCAGTGATTGCAAATTTAAGTATGCACTTCCTTGTCACCTGCAATTTTTCATTCTCACATGCCCAACCTAAAGGATAAGGTTTAGGAAAAGGAATGGTCTCTAAATTCAACTTCTTGACAATGTCTTTAGAGATAATATTTTCTTGTGAAGCACTATAAAACAATGTGTCTATCTTGGTATGCTTTGAAATAACTCTAATATGGAAAATATCACATTTTGCATTTTCATCTTGAGTATCATTGAGACAATGAAGAACTAGTACTTGTAATGTCCTTACCTTTCAAACCAATATCCATGATCTTTGTTTCATCTCCATAATTAGAACCTAAATTATGTTGTGTAGTTGCAGCTGTCTTCTCCTTCTCCTTGTTTTTAATATTTTTGGGGCTCATCTCCAGATGAAGTTTCTAGCAGTGATATTCATCACGACCATCCTTGGAATAGTGTTTACATGTGAGGTTTTCTTTCTGCATCTTGATGGAAGAATTATTATTTCATTTTCCCTTAAACTTACCCTTTCTTTTTTCTCAAGACTCAAAGGTTTTCTCACTTGTTTCTTCAGAAACATGTTTCCCTCTCGCTTCTAGATGTGTGGCTTGTACACAAACTTCATATAAAATTATATTCTTAAACACGAGAATTGTATTTCTCAAATAGCTATGCAAACCTCCAATTTATTTCATTAAAGTATCTTGAGATGAAAAATCTACACCCAATAACAATGCTCTTCTTCTAAACTCTTGAGTATAGATTTGCACACTTTATCCCTTTCCTTGCCTAAAGTTCTCCCAATCCATTATAGATTTTTACATGTATGCTAATGAATAAAAATGTATTCTTAATGAAAAAACACAATCATTCCAAGAAGATAAAACCTTACCATGTTTCTTCTTGTCCACTTGAGTTTTGGCTTCCCACCAAATAAGTGTTGCGTTGTCCAACCTTAATGAAGCAAGATGAATCTCGGTATCATCATCCTTGATCCTTTGTATCCTGAAATACACTTCAAGAAAACGAACCCAATTATATAATCTCTCAGAATTTACCTCTCCATCATACATAGGCAAATCAAACTTTATGTCAAGTTTCAAAAATGGATTTTTACCATGTCCCTTTGGAGAATGTGGAGGTGTTTGTGAAGGGGTTGATGTAGAAGATGATGATGGTGAAGATGGACTTGAGGACTTGCAACAAAAATCTTTCCTTCTCCTCTCTTAAGCTTCAACCTTGCAAGAGTCAGAAAAACATGCAACCAAAATTAAACCCTCAAAGCAACAAAGAACCAAAGCTATAATACCAAAATGATCTATATTTGAAAGCTTGAGAGTTTATGGTGAAATTTGCAAGTGAAAATCTTAAGTTTTTTAAACACTTATGTAAATTTCATTAACAGATTAACATTATTTAAAACATAGTTTTGTAGAAAATAAAGAAGACTTCAGTACCATAACAGTATACACAAAACAACAAATGATGAAGGAGTTCACCCCTCCTAGGCTACGTCTCCTCTTCCAGCTTCCAATGGTTGGGCCTCTTTCATTATTCTCAAAAAATTGTGTTTACATCAAGTTACAGTGCCTATAATGCTAAATAATGTCTCCCATGGTTCCAAAACAGAAAAAAAACTTGTATTGGGCTATTTCTCCTGCCAAAAAGGTAGAAAACTGATTGAGTTATGCTCCAACAAAGTTTTCTACTAACTATCCTACAATGCGCACTTCCTTGCTATCTGTCCTACATTTTCCACCTTTTGCGGCCATGTGGGGCGACAAATTTTTCTCGTGCCAATGAGATTCCCACCGCACCAGGTATAATTTTCCAAACCGTTAATCTTTCTATGAAAACCATGATCTGGACAAAAATGTGCCAAGTGGCAAGGTCAAGGCCCTCAGATTTGGAGTATGTTAATTTTCTTGTCGGTTTCTGAATATGCTTTAAACTGTGGGTTGAGCATCAATTTGGCTATAGGTTGGGGTTAGCACAACCATGCCTATGGCAGGTTTTGTGCCCCGCCCATTTGACTTAAACCTAGCAATATGTGTTGCCATGTGTTGGGTTATGTCGTAACCATGACCGCCAAGTCATAACCGTTGGTGTTAACCCCTACCTCCAGTTCTGAGACCTCGACGGTGGCATTAAAAATTAATTGCACAGACCAATCACAGGTGTTCACTGCAACCCTGACTGCCGAGCTAACCATTGGTGCTCCAAACATTAACTTCCGCTATGACTTTGATTAGAGGTTATAAAATCTGGTTGTGATGGTGGATATGTGATATATCCCATTGGTTCAATGATTATGGTATGAAACTTTGGGTCTACACATAATATAAATTTACAGGTCAGGGTTAGCCCTTGACCCTAGTTGGCGGACCGAGTCGGGGGTTAACCTTGGTCCCCACCGCCAAACTTGAAAAATTTATACTTTAAATAGGAGAGTGACACTATATGGTAGAAGAAACACCATAGTGGAGTCTATATAGGTCTTGGTTGTCTTGTATGAGCTCCGAAGATTGAATGTCATGGGTTGCTTGACCTCCATAACAAAAATTTGGTCAACCATGAGGAGGCCACATGGTAGCCACTAGTTGGCCCACGTGGCTCTCCCTCATTAGGCCACCACACCAAACCATCAACCAATAAAAACAATCCAAATTCGAGACAATCAACGTGGCACACTTGTTCTCCGATGACTGGCCCACAAAAACATAGTCAAATTCCTAGTCAGTGTACTGACTATTGACTAGGTGTACGTGCACCCAAATTCCAAATTATTTTGTTGTTTCCCAATTCATACAGAACACGATATCATAAGCATCTGATGTTGGATTTGAGTGAAACGAGTTGCATTGGATTCAGGGTGACGATATGTACGATTTGGCGCTGGTTTAGAGCCAATCTGAACACTTTGAATTTTAAGCACTTTCTTGATCCACCAGATCAGACATGACCCTCAATCTAGTAACCAATTATGAGTCAACAACATCTATCTCTTAAGGAGAACTCTCCTTAATTTTAGAATTATTTACTATTCATTTCTTAATGGGTGGGCATATGGTTAGGAAGTTGCATAGTTCCAATCTTTAGCTTATATCCATTGGTTTATTTATTATTTTATCTTAGCCATTGAATGATGTGTATCCTTGTGTGGACCTATTGTAAAACTATATAAGTTCATGGACTATATGAATAGAGGCAAGGATTTTATTTTGGGTTTTAAATTACTATCTCATCTCCTTTATTCTGTGGTATTGTTTTCTATTGTTCATGGTTTCTTTGTGATGTGGCTCATTGATTAACATAAAAATTATGAATTCCAAACATTCTCATAGCTATAAATTTATTTCAATAATGTTTTTCACAAAATTACCATGGTTTAATTATTGGAAAGATGATATTTGATTGTTCTTTATCGACTAGGCATATATTATGTACTTAAAATCTTGTGTATAATATGTCTTTGGCCTCAAGACATCATCTTGCATATTTCCTAATTTTATCCCTCTTCTTTATGCAATTGAGCTCTTGTTATGCTCCAATATTATTTTCATTATTTTCATCCACATTCCATATGTTTGACATGCACCCTTTTCATTTGAAACCCAAATTTGAGATTTCCAAACATGTATTATTTTATTTGTTCTATACATTAAAAAAAACTATCAAGGAATGGTGTGTTGTTTAGTAACAAATGAGCATTACAAATCCTCATATAGAACACATCCAACTCCCTCACGTCATGCTATTATTATTTTTATTTTTATTTTTTTTTACTACATCAAAGGAAAATAAAGGTACTCGTTAGTTGCCCAAATAACATATTATAGATCTTACAAATATGAATTTCTAAGGATCCATTTAACTTAGGATATATTGGACCCTTATTCTGTAATATTCTTATAACTAGGGGAAAGGAGGGGGCTTTCACTTCTACTAGATGATTTTATGCTTTTTCAATTTAATATATTAATATTAACCATATAAACTATATTAAATTGTAGTCAATAAAGGAGAATTAATTTTGATCATTATTAATACCTTAATAATTTTCATAAAATTTATAACAAAAAATATTTTAATAATTTTTATAAAATTTGTAATGAAAAATAATACAATATAAATTTGTAATGAAAATTTAATTTAATATACATGTTTGAGAAATAAAATATCTCACTAAATTAGGAGATTTAAATGATTTAGAATGGTATCTATTTGCATTTCATACCCATTTATTTTTATTTTTTATATTTTTTTTTATTAAAGTAGGAATCTATTATTTTATTTTTTTATTGATAATTATTACTCCATTGTTAATCAGTACAAATTATAATGTTTAATTTTTAAAAAAATAATTTTTGTTTTTCAAAAATATTAAAATAAGTAATATTTAAACTTGTGATTATTGATCCATAATTTGAAAGTCTTAATTTGAAAGTCTTATTATAACATGTGCACAAAAAAATACCATATACATAACTTGGCACACTATTTTTTTGACATAAACAATTGCAATTTTTATTCTATAATGTTTAATTATATTTAATAATTTTTATAAAATTTGTAATGAAAAATAATACAATATAAATTTGTAATGAAAATTTAATTTAATATACATGTTTGAGAAATAAAATATCTCACTAAATTAGGAGATTTAAATGATTTAGAATGGTATCTATTTGCATTTCATACCCATTTATTTTTATTTTTTATATTTTTTTTTATTAAAGTAGGAATCTATTATTTTATTTTTTTATTGATAATTATTACTCCATTGTTAATCAGTACAAATTATAATGTTTAATTTTTAAAAAAATAATTTTTGTTTTTCAAAAATATTAAAATAAGTAATATTTAAACTTGTGATTATTGATCCATAATTTGAAAGTCTTAATTTGAAAGTCTTATTATAACATGTGCACAAAAAAATACCATATACATAACTTGGCACACTATTTTTTTGACATAAACAATTGCAATTTTTATTCTATAATGTTTAATTATTATTGCAGTGATTTCTATTTAAAAGAGATCCATATGCTACGTGGAGAATATATAAATTAACCAGGAAGAGAAAGACCCAAATGTGTATATGTGTGAGACCCCCTCTCTCACTCCGTGTGCGTCCTCTTCTTGGACGAAGCAATACTTTCTCCGTATAGTGCACCTTTTTAGGAGAGACTACGTAATCTTATAACACCATTCCTGTCTGTGGAGCTAATGTTTCTTTATGTCTCTTTAAGCTCTTCCAGCTTGACGCTAGTATATCATTCATAAGTGGTATGCGGGCCTTGCAGAATGTTAGTAGTATGCTACCCATATTAGACATGCTCTAGTTGACATATCATCGTGAATAAACATATAACATTGGCTTGCACTTATTAAAAAATTATTGAAAGCCTTTCACAGAAATAAAGAAAGTATGTATTTCAAGAATTGTATCATGTAGTGTTACGAATATCAAAATTTAAAGAAAAATTTAAATGTCCAGTGGAAAAAATTAGGTCAATGACATAAACACATAATTCGATAGAAGTTTTCAACTTGCCCGGTTTAGATTGACTCGTACCTCAGCCTTCAAGGTGTAATACTTATGATGAAAGCCACATACAAGTGAATTCATATTTATACATTCTTAATAAGATATGAGATGGCTGTGCAATACATCACGGAGCCATGAAGATCAAAGTTGATGGTCATTTTTTTGACATTGCCCTTGTATGTCTAGAATATGACTGAATTCATGATATCAAGAATATGACTGAATTAATGATATCAAGGTTAGTTGACAATGAAAGTTTAGAAGTTTGTAGTCCAATATTCCTATGGCCATAACTATAGTCTAATTGAGGATGTGAGTCTCTAATAACTATTGCAATTATAATTATATAAAATGTTTGAAGAGGATGACATTGATTGGACAAACAACATTATTTGCATGTGGCCTAATAAACTCTAATTACAAAAGACATGCCATTAGTATAAATCTAACCTTGGCTCCAAGCCTCCAACTAGTTTTCAAAGCATTAGTGCTAGCTAAAGCAGGACGTTCTAAAATTCTTTACCCGAAAGCTTGACACCTCTTCATTTAATCCATGTCCCTAATAATATTATACAACTCTAATATCAAAATAGGTTCATTATAAACTGTATGTTACTTTAGATGCATTGCTTTAGTCCCAATTTAAAAAACCTCTGCTTTCACTATATATTGTAGGTATCTGTTTTTTCATTAACATTTTTTACACCCCTTTATATTTATATCCTTAACATAATGACATGATGCCTCTCTTATGACCTCACATGAATTCTATAATTCACATTTCTTCTTGTGATATACATAAGAGATGCATATTAGTATTCCCACAATGTGATTACTCAATCCACACTCAAGCACATCTTACTATGATTTGTGGCATTTAATGGTCTAAGGCATACAAAGATCAACCATTTTTTAGGAAGATTGATTATGTGCATGTGTATAAAATAACATATAAATTGATCTATATGATGATGAAAAATCAATTGATCAATCTTTATGAATATGTTTGCATCAAATAAGGTGTTCAATCACAAGTCTAGACCCTCTTCCCTTTGAAAGCTTCTTGTTCAAAAATCCAACTACAACCTCATGTACTCAAACTAGTGTCTTATTAAGGTGGAACAACAAAAGTTACAATTTCGAAGAGTTATATAGAGAAGAAAAGGCAAGGTGAGGATGAGTTATGAGACCCCCCCTTTTCTTTAATGAAAAAAAAAAACATTGTTCTGTGTTGTTTTTAATTTAAGTGTTTTAATGAGAGCCCCATGGTATATTTTATTAAGACAAGAATACTTTGTACCTAGTAGTACAAGAATACTACAAGTACATGAATACAACACCGCATATTGGTGTGTATTGTGACCATTCGAGTATGATAAGGCCCTCCTTAAAAGGCAATTTAGTGTGGATTTCCCATCAAAAGTGTTTTTTTCTTTTAGAAAGAATGCATAAAAATAAAAGGAGAAGGTGGCTTGAAGATCTAAAACTCTAGCCTATCATTTTCTAGGTGCAAGGAAAAAGTGTATAAATCATGCTTGGGGGCTCTTCATCTGATGTGGGGTGTATGATATGCTAATAACCCTTGGTTGTGCCATGATGGATATTCACACTCCAGATAGCTTTCTTATGGGAATTTCTAAACCTTGTCTTGATGCTTATGTGGTACACTTCCTTAGATCATTGGAGATGTTGACTGCACAAATATTTTCATGGAATGTTTTGACACTTAAAATGAGCCTTGGGTGCATGTTTCATAGAAAAATAAATATCACCTCTTGAAATCCTCTCACTTTTGGTTTTTTGTTCCCAACAAAAAAGGGGTATCTGTGTCACCTGCCTATGATCTACAAATAAATCACTGAGAATGAACTATGCCAACAAGTAAAATAAACAAGGAAAATAGTAATAATATTTGGGAAGGATCCAACAATAGGTGTTTTCCACTGGGTCTTGAAGTCAAATAAGAGATAGAGAATTCCAGTGAGGCATATATGTTAGATGAATCTCACTACGTAACACTGTTTTGAACCCTACAACATATGCCTAGACACAACCCTACTCTTATTGTTTAAACCTAATGAGAGGAAAGTTCTTACCTTACCAATATTTGTGGTCAAGGACCACTAGGAAAATTCATAATAATCTTAGTGAAACCAGGGGACAAAGGCCCACACCATGTCACAAAATTAACTTGACTAGGCTGAAAAATAGAGATGTAAGCATTCACCAACAATGGAAAATACATGAGGAAGACGACCAAGTGCCCAAGCTTTACTCATTCCAGATTTTTAGGCATTTACAAGTCTTTTAGATTCTGAATCTGCAATGACAGAGATCCAAAATCTTAGAATTCATCCTCGTTGCAATGTTTTTTTCTTATTTTAAAAAGTTATTCCTCCTTGAAACCTGCACATTAAGTCCCAAAATTCCTGTGCATGCCGCCAAGAATAGAATTAGGGAGGTGTACCCTTCAGTTTAGTATGCATGCATCTAAGAATGCATACCATCCATCTTAGTGATATTCGTCTCTCCTTGTGTGCACCAATATGTTAATCCATCAAATTTAAAAATGTACCCTGTTGCAACAGTCCAAAAATATCCATTGAAATGAATATCACAGGTGAAAAATCATGCCATATGACATGTAGCAAGCATATTTTAGAGTTTTTCAGTAGATATTTTGACTCTATTAGTGACCCTGACTCTATTAGAGACCCTACAACTCAATTTTTGGCCCAGATAACTACAATTAAGGGAGAGGTAGTTTTCTGTTGGTTGTGCATGCACTTGGAACCACACTTAGAGCACATGACTTCTCTATGAAAAGGTTATTTAATTATACTCAAGTCAAGCAAAAATCAAGTGAATTCAAATTGGCTTTCTAGTCACTTAGTATTTTTTAATGTTAATTTATTCTATTGTCTCCCTTTCTACTTGCAGTAATTAGTATAGCATTTTATCATAACTAGATCCTATACTTGTGCTTAAAATATAACACTAGCCAATGTCGTTTTATTGGGGCAACACGTTCTTTCTAATAATCTTTGGAAGAGAAATAATATGAAAAAACTAAAAGAATAACATATAGAGAATCATTTTCATGTAACAAGTTGCAAGGGGGCTACAACTTATTTCTTTCCTCGATCAATGATACATTGTCATTCTTTTTGAGCTCTTCATGGTAAGTGAACAAAGGCTTTGACACACTTCTATTACTTAAAATGTATAGATGGAAAAAAAGAGAACCATATTGACGATGTTGGACGGTGTATAATGACTATAATATGGAGTTGTTGCTACAATAACCCATTGCTACAAACAAAAAAATGCTCATGACAAGAGATCAAATGCTAATTCACATAAATAGTTTGGACGTGACAACACTCGACATATTGTAGCATTAGAATACCTACATCTTGTTTGAAATTTCATATGACGCTCTTCAAAAGAATTTACTTTCTTATAACAGTAGAAAGGAAAATTATTGTTTGGATGTGTCCTAAGTTTAGCAAATCTTTGACTTGATTAAGGAGCTATAGAGAATTGTGTACTTGTGAAAGTTTTGAAGCTGCAGCAAGGCCACTCAATATGGCACCTTCAACATTTGGAGCA
The DNA here is from genome assembly GCA_034641835.2 of Pinus albicaulis. NCBI lineage: Eukaryota > Viridiplantae > Streptophyta > Pinopsida > Pinales > Pinaceae > Pinus > Pinus albicaulis. Next base: position 1,122,228,078 of record CM076572.1, read on the forward strand.
ACACAAAAATCACCACAAACAGCAAATCGCTTATTATCTAACCACAGACATTTTTCATCTTTTGCACTGAATGTTGTTGGTAATGCACTACCCCTACAATCAAAATATGAAATCAGATTAGCTAGATTAATTTCTTTGAAGTTGATAAGCTTATGGCTAAAATATTGAGTCAAATATATCCTTATTACCCTGCATCTATGAAGCATCATTAAATGTCTGTTGACGATGACTAGGATAAACAGAATCTTAGCATATAAGGATTTAGTACTAGTAGTTGCCTTAAATCATCCTCTATATGGGGGATTTTACAATCTAGATGGAAAATTTTATCTTTAGATTAGGGTACAAAAAGTTAATCAATATTTAAGTTGCACTAAGTTGTTATGCCAAACCAAACCACATGTGAGAAATACAAAAGAGAGAAGATTGCTGATACTAGCAAGGAAGTAATGGCATGTAACATACCTCCTCATCTCTGTACATGAAATTCATAAAACCATCGTGATGATTGTTATGACGGGAACACTTTTGTGCATTCACAGGAAGCAGCAAGTAATTCAGTGCAAGCCTATGCCTCTGCGTGTCAGAGTATGAGAAAACTCGAGTCTGGAACATTTTATCATCGGTGTAGTAGATACCAGGCACAATAAATCCAAGGCAAAATGCCAACTGTTCATTCTCATTGAAAAAGTTATCAATGTTTCTATTCAAAACCATCCTCCCAACAGGCTGCACAAGAAAAGGATCCAATTTTCAACCATGGTTCAATGCAAAAAGCTTGAAACTGAAGAGCATATAAAGTTGAATTACTACTAGAACTTGAAAATTGTGAAGCAAGAAGAATTTATATTACAGATTATATGACTGATAAATTCAGTCTTAAGTATTTTATATGTACTTTACCTGCAAAGGAAATAGATTCTTTGGCCATATTTTAGTATCGTCAAGAGGATCAAAGTCGAACCTATCTTCATTTGCAGGATCCATAGTTTGAATGCATAGCTTCCATTCAGGATAGTTACCAGAAGCTATGGCATCATATAAATCTTTGGTAGCATGACTGTGATTGGTACCTCCAACAATTACAACCTTCTCATCAAGAAAAAACTTGAGTCCACAAGTAGGCTTCCAATGAAACTTGTAGTAGGTTTCTTTACCTTCTCTGTTAATAAACTGCAAAGAAGATAATAAAAAAAAATCAGGTCATCTAAACAGTAATGACAAATTTTTCAAGCATGGTTCATTTGACAACAAATAAAGGATACATTTTCGTTAAGTTCTCTTGACCTATTCTTGTTAAGTTCATTTGCATGACTATTGAATCTTCTTTTCTCTCTCTCTCTCTCTCTCTCTCTCTCTCTATATATATATATATATATATATATACTAGTGAAGAAAAGTTCAATATATGGCAGCTGACAAAGTATATAGGTTTCATGTTCAATGGAGTGCTCTCATGTATAATGATTAATGATGTGTTGTGCACGTTAACTCACCACATGGCATGAAATTGCTTTAATTCTAGTTTCCTTTCAAGTCGTCCTATCTATAATTTTAACTCATTCTGTAGCAACTGGAGAACATCATTCTCTAACCATAAAATCTACAAGGTTAAATATCTCAAGTTCAAATCAAGTTGCAATGACATTATGTATATATTTCATAAGAAATATGATCTATATGTGACATTATGCATATATTTCATAAGAAATGTGATCCTTTGAATGGGAAAGATGGATGGTTAATGATGTTTTCATTGTTGGTGTTTAACATTTCCATAAGAAATGTGATCCCATGAATGGAAAAGATAGCTGGTTAAGGATGCTTGCATTGCTGGTGTATAACATTTTCATCAGAAGTCAAATTTTTAATGTATTAGATGTAAATTATGTGGCATATTCTCTTCCAATGAGGGGATTTGGTTGATATTTTAGTCATATCCAATATATGGATGCCAGAAACAAATTTTTGTACAAATAAACGAACTCCATCACTGTCACAACCGAGTATACCAAAATCAGATTGCCACAAGCAAATAGAGTCATCACTCACAACAGATTGAGTAGTTAGAGCCTAAGGATAATGAGGTCAAGAAGGACAATTCTACGATTAAGATGTATAAGAGGGACCACCATATTGATATAATCGTTAATACATACACTGGATGACTAGAGGGAAATTCATAACCCAGGTTTTAGATTACACAGAATCTACACTCACCGAGGTTTTAACCTGGACTTTTTTTTCTGGTTGTAGCACAGAGTTGAGTCAAGATGTGGTTCTAGCACTTCTTCATCATCCCATGAATGCTGCAAGGCCATTGGTAACATGTAACCTTATTTGGGAGACAATGACCCAAGTATGTTACTAGCCCCTAGATTTTCAAATAGGAGACCTCGGTAAAATGTATATGTCACATTTTTTCAAACAATAGCCATGACACTGAAACAAGAATTGCTCATTTTGTAGATCTCAAATCAAGTGGCAATCAAGAAGAAGAGTAGGGCTGAAGAATAATGGTCAAATAGGAGTATAGTGGCCAAATTCCACACCCCTATCTTGAACCAAAGGTTGTAATGAATACTCACCTCTGCAGGTGACCTTGCTTGAAATAAGTGAATGGTGTTGAGATTGAAATCCATGCCACTGAATACAATACACAGATCACCATGTAAATAAATGTAGAAAATTGATGCTTTCAACAAGTCACGAATTATAAAACTGAGGCATGGTATTAAACAATTTAACATATCATCTATGAAATCTTTCTGCGTGCAATCGTGGACTGTAGAAAATTACAAATTTTTGAGGGGTTTACCCACTTTTACCTTGCATTAGTGACCACTAACATATAATGAACTGACTAAAAAACATGTTAGTTTTGAGACCATTTTCATTTTTAATGAAGAAAACAATCGCTGTAAATCACTATTTCATTGAAAAGAAAAACTTCAGCAGTAGGGGAGATCAGAAGATTATAAATCCTAAGAATGTATCTGCTACCATACCTCTGCGATACAACTAACTTCCACACATATGGAATAAAAAAATCTTCTGGGTGAAGTTCCTGCTCATAGGTGAATTTTAACTGGGTGAACATCTAAAAAACACACAAACCATCTATAATTAGGAAAAATCAAACCACTAACAACAAATATAGAGAATAATAAAAGAAAATTCAAATACTGAAACATGACTCTTTCAAAACAAAGTTTTTTTCATATTACTATCGTCATTTTCTACCATGTCATAGCCAATTCTGTACCTTCATCCCTTCACCCCGCCATGACCAGCTATTAGCAACTATGACCTGAAGAACCTTTTCTACTGAGCATTCCCCATCTATATGTTGAGCATCAATACGACTGTTGAAAAAATCCAGAATAAAGATGCTTACCAATTCCACACCCCTATCTTGAAAGGATCGGACTTCCTGTAGGAAGTATAAGAAGCCAAATTTTCTATTCTCCATTGGGCAAGCCTGGTTGTAGTGTCAACTCTGCAGCCAGCCTCACCCATTCGTGTAAGAGCTAGCGCTGCAGCAATCTCCGTGATGCAGTCAAAGAAACTGTCCAACAGAATGCTTGGCTTCCCCAGCTTGACAAATTAGAATATAATCCAATTATCAAATCCCCAAATGCAAACATAAATTGATATCCCCTGTGTGGTAGAAAGGAACATACATAAAAAATCAAACTTGCAAATACACACATATAATCATATCCCCTGTATTGTAGAATATAAGATACTCTAATAATCAAATTATCCAAACATAAAAAGTTTAAAGAAATGTAAAGTTGCCTGTAGTAATTTTGGTTCTTTTTCTTCCAATTCTGGGTTGGCAAAGCTCTGGGTTTAACAGATTTTCATGCCTTTTCAGCACCCATGATCTCATAATGTCTTAGGAGCTCTACACTGACCACTTAAGAACTTTACAACATCTAGAATTTTACAGCAGCTCATATTTCAACATCTAAGCAACATAGACCAATCTTTAAACAAAAGGGGGAGCCAAGCTTGGGAGCTCTGCACTGGCCACTTTAATTTTACAACTCTTATCCCACCATCTAAGCCACATACATCAATCCTCAAACGAATTCCCCTTGAGGCTTAAGACGATAAACTGGTCTAAATCAGTTAAGGATTCTATGAGACCAGTGAGGTCAAGGCTCTACAGCACAAGCCGAATAACCCTATTGTTTAGAGAGATGACATCGATCCATTTTCCTGTGCATGGTTCCCTGGTTTTCCAAGAGCGAAGTTTGTTGTTTGAATCAACTGAAGCCTTGAATACCATCAATGCATCATAGTCACTTTTTTGACTGGGCAGTTCACAATTTTGACTGGGCTTATTCCCTCATTTGAAATGGATACATTCTTCAAAGACCATTACACTTAAGAAAGTGCATATCATTTTGTGGCACCTGACCTGTGCATGTAATAGGTAGACCTGTTTACTTGACCTCACGTATGGTATTTATCCAACATGTTTGGAAAAAATATCACCTATGGCATCAACTAAAATTGTTTACTCGATTAGCATGGTCACACCTGAACGAGGTCTTAACATCAGCCATTATGTCCCACAATCATATATTGTGTTGGAGGTGAGGCATCCTGCACATATGGACTCAACAATCAACATCTTTGTAACCAGACTGTGTGACCTACCAGGGTAAGCGACTAATAAGGATTTCCCAAACCACGGTGAGACTGTGGGTGCTTAATAAGCATGGAGCTATGATAGAACTATGAGCCTCAACAACTCAATAAAAATTTGTGGAAATGGTGTTCAGCAATCTGAAAAATCCTGGATCAGTATCAAGTTTAGGTGTTTTCCTTGCAGTGATAATGACACCAATTCAAACCTATTGTTGCTAGCAAGGATAGTGTTATAAAGTTGTTAGCTAAATGAATTACAGTAGCGATAATGGGGCAAGATAGGTAGACTTTAATAGCTTTCAGGCTTTGTTATTGCAGTGTAGGATGAGAAATGGAATTAGAATGAGCATTTAGATAATTAACTCATTCTATAAGAAGAAAGTAACACAACATAATTGCCCTTAAAAAACAGAGCATAAATTGATTTATGAATTCTGTTTATAACTCTTTAGAACAATCAGTGAAAGCATAAGATATGAAATGGAATTGAGAAGACATTCGATGAAATGAAACACGAAGGAGATACAATGCTATAAAGCCATACCACATGAATCCCAAAATTCTTACTGCAACTGCCTCTGTATTATCAAAAAAAAAACTCCAAGTACAATAGCTCTCCTATGATATATCCAATATCAAACCCCCCTCTATTACAAAAACATTTCTTTTTTATAGGCCAAATTACAAGGGCCTATTTTTCCAAAACAATAAATGTATTTTTGAAAAAATAAAAGTAAAAATGATATCAAGGTGGCCAAAATATAAATACTTGCAAAAAGACTCTGATGGCACATTTTTTGAGCCACAAACTCTGATTTATATGTCCAATTTGAAAAATAGGAAATCCAACTACCACAAAAACATTCAAAATCAAATGCACTTCATGTGTTAGCCATTGCTCTGGTGTAAATTTGTTGACTTGAGTGAACAGAAACCATCATGATTGAACCTCGTGCCATTAGATCCTTGATATCCTTTCTAGCAAGCGAACCATTAATCTAAAAATTCAAGGAAAACATTAACATTAGTGAGAAGAACCACATACGTTTCTTCAAAACATATTCATAAAAAAGGAACCAATTCTTCTTGCTTTTCGTGATTAAATGGACCAACTTCAGAAGAACCACAGTAGAAGGAATCCAACATAAGTGTTGAGGTAAGGGATGCCCTTATATTCAAAATGTATATATGTGTTGAGGTAAGGGGTACATATAGTTATATAGGTATGTAATTATATTTTTTTTATGGAAGAAATACCAAATTAATGTTTGAATGAAACACAACTACAAAAAGATAAATGGCTAGTGAAAGAAACTTACACCAAAAAGTAGGTAGAAAAAAAAGGTTGAGTTATCTCGAACATTCACCATTTGAAGTATTCACTATACCTAAAGCTAAAAAGTACAAAATTAACATCAGATTCATACAAACAAATCAACAAAAATATAACCAAAAACTATTTATAAATAATCCAACATATGGAAATACATAAGGAAAGTGAAAGGAGAATGTTTTGAAAATTAACCTTGTTTAAATTTTTCACAAAATCTGAAAAAACTTTGTAATCACTTTCTTCTAATTTGTATGTATCATTCTTAGCATTGTACGATAAGTTTGTGATTGCTATAATAGATTCAAGTTGTACAAAAGCATGATCAGTCAAATCATACTTATACACGCGTTGCCCCTTCATTCTACTATACCAACATAATTGAAGCTTGATGCCTTCTAATCTATCCAAAAGGTCGATGTCATTATGGTAATCAAACACCCTATTACCATCCTTCTTCCTTATTCTTTGAACCCTTCCAATGTACCACATTCCACAAGAAACACCTTGTTTTGTACTTCAAGGAACACCTTTTCTTGCAGTACGTTCAGTGGGAGGAATTGAGTTGTTTTCAAACAACACCCCACAATCTGATCCAATTCCAAAGCCAATTGAAACACCCTTTTGTAGAGTATTCCCATCTCGCCTAAAGTATACCCCACTTCTCACTTTTGTCAACCTATCTTTGGATAATGTTGGATTTCCATTCAACTGACTAACCAAACATGCTTTGAACATATCCTTACCATCAAGATTCACCACTGGTTTTATAGTTTTGCTTACATTTTCATCAGTGGAATCTAAAATTTCATCCAACTCGTGTCTCCACTCACTTTCCATTATTTTCAATTCACTTTCATTGTGTACCAATGAAGATGAAGATTGAAATATAGAGTTGGAAAATCTCGGTGGAGAATCATCAACTACTTCATCCACAATTTGAAATGTTGAATAATCTTTATCCTTTGTCCATGGTTTAACCCACCAAGAACATTGAGTGTAATTTTCTGGTTTCATTCCAAGAGTTGATAAAATGTCTTGTGCATCCTTCAATCCATTCTTAAGGGCTTCTACAATTTTAGCGTCTGTGGATATTGAATCATATTGCAACAATATGTCAGTATTTTGTATTGTTTCTTGGTGCAATTTATTCCAAATGTTTTCTTGCTTCTTATGGGATTTATTAAAATGAAGCCCTTGGGAATTTGATTCTTCTTCAACAACTCTATTAAGGGTTCCAACAGCATGAAGCAAGTCAGTGAAATCATAAGCCCTCTCCACTCCAACCATCCCACCAACTTTTCTAAAGAAGTTCTCACATACATCTAACCCAGTCAAGTGCAAAACACATGTCAAGTTAGAGTATTTATCTCGAAGCAATCTCATCAACAAAACCGCAAAATGACAAGAAATTCTCACATCTTGATATGCCTCTCTGCTGATGAAATTTATGTTGACATTAGTATGAGATTGTTTTTGTACCCAACATAACCATAATGTGAAGAAATGATGAACTCGTGAAGCATTTCACACTCTTTCCCAGAGGCTCAAACTATGAGACATAAAGATGTCAATGTAGTCAACAACAATCATTAGGTAAGTCTCTGTAGCTAGTGTCCTCTCTAACTTTCCACTTGGTGTACTTCTCAACTCTTTCAAACACCTCTGAACATGCCTTGAAGCAATTCGTTGTGCGGAACCCCAATTTTTTCGATCCATCCTCTCTATATCTTCACACTTAAGCTTGTGATCGTCCACTTTAAAAGTGTGATAAACCATTCTGACATGGCCAAAACTTATGTACTCATTTCCTAAAACCAATTCTCGTCGACCGCTAAACAAAGGATTCACTAGCTTTTTTCCGTTGTGGATGTAATCTTGGTCATGCAATCCTGTTACATTGCAACCATTGTAAAACCCAGTTAGCCTCCACCCTTCCCAAGGAATTTGATATCGAAGACCTGATGTTGAAGAATAATCCTTCAACATAAGTTGTCTTCTTCTGCTATCTCCATCCGAGGAATGACCAACAATAGGTCCCAAATTGTTTTCTACGTGTTTCTTCCACATAAATTCTACCTTTTCCCATTGTTGATAAACAAAATTTGCATTGAATTTATTGCATGTTGGATGAACAACCACAACCAAACGAGGAAGTTTTTCATGTAAAAGGTTTGCAATAATAACACGTGCATAATGTCCAATAACATTGTTTTTAAAAGAATTTGTTATAATCTCATAGCCCGCATCTCCCTCACCAACTGTCACCAAGAAATGTGATTGGCATTGATGTTCTTCTTTCAAACCACAAAACCCCACCAGTGTATCACTTTTTGCTACCCACCTAACATATTTTTTCACAATTGTTTCATCTTTTGCAAGGCATATAGGAATTGGTCCATATATACCATGTTTGGCTTTATAAGAAGCATAAATTTTTCCAACTGCCTCAAAAATGTGTTCGTGCTCCCCTGGAATATATGTCAATGACTTTTTAACTTGCCTTAAAGTTGTAGATATTGAAGGACCATCCATATTCAAGCTAATAAAGTTATGTAATCTAGGACCTCCCCATAACTTGATCATCTCATAAAGGGATTTTGTGGATGTACTATACCTTCTCCCTGCTTTTTCATGAATCAAGTTATGAAATATATCCTTGAAAAATTCCCAAACTGCATCTTTACCTTGTAATTTTCCTTGCTTATGTGCCTCACAAACATCCTTACAAACCTAAAGACATCCTTCCTTTCTGTCGATTCAAACAAATTTTCCTTTAGAGATCTCATTCTAATAGAGAGTGTAGCAACCTTTGTCCTCTCCCACCAAAGAGCTCGCATTGTTGATCTATGGTTAGCATTTGTAACCCTTGCAGCATTCTTCAATTCATTTTGAGTCAAATAGTCCAATCTTCTACCTTTTCCTGTATCTCGTTCACTTATTTTATTGGTGCACCTTGATTCACGATATAATCGCATCCTGAAGTCATTACATTCTGGAACCAACTTACAAAATCTACATGTTAATGAATCAAAAGGGGTCCCTGTTTCAGAACCCCTCTGGCAATGAATATGCCTATATGTACCATCAATACGACATTCAATACCCTCATAACATAGCATGATCTTGGTATGCTTCTCTATGGCCCATAATTTTCCACCCCTTTGATCATCCATTAGGGCCTTTGTTTCCAATCTCTCCCCATTTCTATCAATATAAGGATACCAATACCCCCAACATTGTAGTAACAAGGGAGACAATTGAGCTATAATAAGATGACAACATAATAAATAAATAATTAGAAGTACGATAAATAAAATAATATACAAATTCATATTCAAGTTTAGTCTAAACTATTAATTAACCACTAATTAACACACCTGAAGTAGGAGTTGCACTTGTAGAACCCCTATGTAAGACTGATGGTGATGATGGCACTAAGAACCTAGTCAAACTTTGTTGGGACTTATCATTGGTAGGCTTCTTAGGTCTCCCAACTATGCCACTCCTCAGCCCAATCTCCTGATGTGAAGCCTCATTTGTCGTAGTAGTAGTGTGCTTCTTTGATTTCATGTGTTCATTTAGAGAACTGACAATATTACCACTTGTTGGAACTAAACAAAACCATTTATTGCATCGTGTACATTCAACTCTCACTTTTTTCATGTCCTTATAGTCTGCAAGTGTTGCTTCCACCACCTTGAACAAATTAGGCTCTTGTGTCTTGTTGAAATCATCTAGAAGTTTGATTTCTTGATCAATATGAAATCGATCTCCAACCACCGTTGTTTGTTGTACTTTGTTACATGAAGGAATTTCACTACCACTTGGCATTGAAAGGCGTTGTTGATGGGACATTGTTTTCATATGATGGTTTTTGAAGTTGCGCATTGTTCGCGCTACCAAGGATACATCACCTGTTCCATAATCAATGCCACAAATTTCACAATGGATCTTTATTTTAGATTCTCCCTTTTCTGAATATACTTTGAGAGTAAGTTTCTCATTGAAAAACTCTTCCATTAAACTTTTCACTTTTTTTCCCAAGATGCCAATACACAAGAATCAACAATTGTGGCTTCTTCCACTGACAAAGGCATATTTTCAACTCTTGGTTGTTTATGCATAGGTTCCTCCACATTCTCTTCAATGTTTTCAAAGATTGGTATTGCTTCCGCTGCATTTGAACACCTTGTTTCCACATCAAATGTGTCTAGTTTCCTCTTGATGCCTAAAAGTGTTGTATAAACTTTCCATTTCTTCTCTTGCTTTGGATTTAGAGCTACTCCATCATGGATAAAATCAAAAGGGTATTCAACGATTCCATCATCCACAATTTCATCATGGATTTCAGCAAATGTACAACCTTCTCGACACCTGACAATGCCAATGACAAGTTTCTCTTCATCGATAGTAATTTTATAAGACAAGTCCATCTGTTTTTGCACATAAATAAATGAAAAAGTAAGTAAAATTCCACAAACATATTGGTTTCTCCAAAAAACATGAATAACTCTTACTATTGCGATGAAACACTTTGATTCAAAATGTACTATCGATGGATTCCTCAAATGGAACTAAAACCAGAAATAAAATAGAGTACTAAAACAGATTTGAGAGTTGATTTATTGAGTCAAACATTGACAAACTTATAAGCAAGCTTAAGCTCTAAATCTGCCTCAATTTTGGACTTATTTACATCATTTTTTGTGTCCTAAAGAGGTCAAAACCATGTCAAAACCAAACCATCATAGCTTTTACTGTTCGTTGGTATGAAATGGATTCTAAAGTTTTGAATTCTTCGAGACTCTGCTCATCTAGGTCTTGGCTCTTAGTTTCCCAATTCTGATTTTTCTTTGATATATAAAGAAATTCTTCGTATCTTACTGATTGAGAATAAAAGAAATAGAAAGGCAAGATACAAAGATTAAGTGCTCATTTATGCATGCAGTGACCTAATGTAAATTGTTAAGTTGAATCAGCTTTTACATTCCTTGATAATCCTTACTCTTGCGTACCATATTGACTTGGCACAAACACTTTGTACTGACAATGGATATACTATCTTTAGTCCTTCCGACATACTTTTGTGGTTTATTCTTGGACATTAATAAAATGTATTATCTCTCTTATCTATATCACATTTATAATAGTAATTTTGATCGTCTGAATCAATACCTAACATAGCACAATGCAAATGATTGCATATAAAAAGATTCATTACCTAATCCAACATGATCCAAATTATTGGATATAAGAAGGTCTATTACATGTTTATCCTTTAGTATGTTGTGTCCTCTAAGCAAATAATCAAAACTTTAATGTCAAATCTTGTGGTGTGCAAGCCATTATGCACATAACTTGAAATTATGAAGTAATAATTAGCAATTGCACCGGGGTGCAAGGGAACGCCGAAAAGAGGAGCTGTGAATTATGTTGTGCTACATGTAAAGTTACATAATGAATGTGAACTTATGGCGTGCAAAATCTCACATTGAAGAGGAAAATGTATGAAATGGACATGTTATATGCACATACCTAATCATTAATGTATAGATAAGTACTTATTTCAATTTTTAGAAGATAGAATCCAGTGGATTATTTCATCTATACAGTTGTGGTACCACTATCTAAAGGCTAGGAATAAATGGAGTTGAAGAAACGGTTCGATTCATATTCTAGTATAATTGCAATCTAACAGACCAAACCAACAGAACATTCTTAGTGCACGCTTGCGTGATAGAAGTATTGTCTTTTAACTTATTAGCAAGCAATATATAGTTGTCACAAATACATATTGAATTTTTTGTGACACTGGTAGGCCCCATATTTATTTTGAATTGAAGATGCTCAGGGAAAACACAAAGCAGTATGCCTTACTATTTGAGCACTCATATTCCCATTAAAGCTTGGGAAGTCTTTAACACCACAATAACTTATACCCAAAAGCTGAGTGCTGAGAAAACACTTAGCCCATCATGTAGAAATCACTATATTGGACCTACTACCATTGGAGGATATGCAAAAAAAAGAAGGAACAAGAAAATATCAGAATGTTTTGAAACCAGTCCTAGGTGTTTTGCACTACAACAGAATAAGGCCACCTTGAGATTTCAAAATCCAGCTCTTGCCAAAATGACAGAATTTAATAGCCTGGTTTATTTTATTTTTGTAAGTGTTTCCATCTGGTGCACACCAGGTTTTAGGACGTAAACATGGACTTGGGACCTGCTTGCAAACATATTTGCCCCTTTGAAACTCATATCATTTAGATAGGGCAGAGATAACAGCGATTTCCAAAGCCACTGCTTAATATTTCAGAAAATATCACCAGTGAACGAACACCACGTTTAAAACAAGGCCCAGTTTGAAAGAGACTACTAATAAAATCAAATAATAGCAGCATACAGCTTATGCACGTAAAAATACAGTAAATCAATGCACTAATCATTTCTCATTCCTTCAGATCATCTAGAATATGGAACCTGATACATATAGATTGCAGACCTGCAGAGGATTCCTATGTTTGAGAAACAATGTAATGAGGCATTCAAATTATAAATAGATTTTGAACATAGCCATGTGATTCTCAAATTTTTTGATGCAATGCCTACTTAGAAATACCCCTTTTGACCGCTATGTTAATGTAGGTTTACCCAATAGAGTAACAGAAAAATACATTGCAGAACATTGCTATAATTTTAATTTAAAGATCATACTCAATTTTAACAAGCCCTCTAATGCTCTTGGGGATACAACAGTATGGGAACACCAGCCAAGGGCGTTGAACCATAAAAGCATGGCTTTTATAGTCAACTCTATAGTCTTGGGTCTTAAGCACTCAATTTTTGTGTCAATGCATATCATGGAAGGGAAATCGGTAAGAAAAGGCCTGCGTGCCTATCCTCAGCAGTCTTTGTCATGTCAGATGCTCTTGTAACACAAAATCTCAGCAATCTGAAGACTATAAATTTGTTCAACTAGTCTGGTTTCCCATCAGGCAAATCAATCAGGCAGCCCAGTAACACAACGACATATCAGATGTAACTTTTTGATAGCGTGATGAAAAGGCCAACCTACAACCTACACATACATTATAAGATAACAAATTATATATATAGATAGATATATTAACAATAGTTTTTTATTTAAAAATTGTATGTAAAAAAAAACCTCTAACTCAACAAAGTATGCTACAATTCAGAAAATTCCTCAAACAAGATCTCCTTTTAACATCGATGTTAATGTAAGTCTACCCAATAGAGCAATAGATCAATACATTGCTGAACACTGATATAATTTTAATTTAAAGATCATACTCATTTTTGACAAGCCATCTAACTCAACAAAGTAATCTACGATTCAGAAAACTTTTGAACCACAGTTCAATACCCCATCAAGATCAGTTGCTTCAACCTTCCAGTGGACACAAAAAGAAAATCCCACAGTGAAATATCAACGGGTCAAAAGTGACCTCAGACACAATTAAATCAACAGACAAATTATACAAAATAGAACCAACTCCAAAAGTTGAGGTCAAGGTTATTTTACAGTCCAGGACAGCTGCACTGCATGGGACTTGCCTTCAATTCTGGCATTTGCTTCCCAGGGGATTTTTCAGTTTGTGTAGACACTTTTCCCTGTCAGTGGGTTCTCGATATCCCAACCCACCCAGAACATTTGAGCTACAACACTTCTCAATAAAACTCTAACAAAAATTTAGAACCCCAACTAACAAACCAAGATTACAAGGGTATCATCCTCATCTCATCTTTTATTCATAGATAATGTACTCTTGTTAAGTAATGGATCTCTAAGAGAAGCAACAAAAACTATACGAAATTCTAGAGATATAAAGTGTTGTTATGATTGTGGAGGTTAAATTTCAAGAAATTGCAATATGCTTGGAAACTAAACTAGAAAGTTAGTTACAATTTTTTCCCTCATATTGAATTCAAGGAAGCATTCAAATTCCTTGGAATCTTTCTAAATCCAAATGGATATGGGAAGAGGGATTGGTTCTAGTTATTAGAAAATATTAAAGATTAAACAAAGCATTAATGTAATAGATGGTTGTTAGTTAGAGGAAAATTGACATTTGGAAGTTTATATTGGTAGTAATTGTAGTACTCTAGCATTCCTCGGCTTATCCTAGAAGGAGTTTTGTAAAATATCAAGAAAAAATGCTCATGGATTTGTGGACATGCAAAAAAAAAAATTAGGGTATCCCCTTAGTGGAATGGAAGAACATAGCTAAGACCAATCATGAAAGAAGTCAGGGATTAAAATATATACATTTATTTGGTCAATCCATAGTGTTTGAGAGTTTATGGAGAGTGTTACCCCTCACATAACACGAGGCCTTGTCCAAGAAAATCATGTTTGGAAGAAGTCTGTTTTGGAGCTAATACACTATTGCTTTCATGCATATGTGTTAATGGACCACCACCTTTTAGGATCTTCATTTCATATTTGGAGGATTGCTAGGATGTTTACCTTAGACACTAAGAATTATTTTTTGAGGTATCCTAGTGCAAATTCCACCTTTGGATGTTTCTCTCACATGGATCCATTCATTTTGAAATATTTGGAGACATGTCACATCATCCAATGTATGTGGATTTGGAGGAGTTACATGTTTGCTAAGGGTTTTGTTTAGCATGATGAGTGTCTTGACTATTGCTGGTGTGTTCACATGTACCATGGCACACTTCTTGGGTATGAATTCATCGTTATGCCAGAAGGCATATGGTTCTAACTTATTTTTGGATAACATGCCACCCTTTATGCACACATTCCTAAATTGGCCTACCTTCTTTTCATGTATTAGGAATGTAGTTGGTTTACATGGATGAATATATACATTTATTTGGTCAATCCATAGTGTTTGAGAGTTTATGGAGAGTGTTACCCCTCACATAACACGAGGCCTTGTCCAAGCAAATCATGTTTGGAAGAAGTCTGTTTTGGAGCTAATACACTATTTCTTTTAGGCATATGTGTTAATGGACCACCACCTTTTAGGATCTTCATTTCATATCTGGAGGATTGCTAGGATGTTTACCTTGAACACTAAGCATTATTTTTTGAGGTATCCTAGTGAAAATTCCACCTTTGGATGTTTCTCTCACATGGATCCATTCATTTTGACATATTTGGAGACATGTCACATCATCCAATGTATGTGGATTTGGAGGAGTTACATGTTTGCTAAGGGTTTTGTTTAGCATGATGAGTGTCTTGACTATTGTTGGTGTGTTCACATGTGCCATGGCACAGTTCTTGGATATGAATTCATCGTTATGGCAGAAGGCATATGGTTCTAACTTATTTTTGGATAACATGCCACCCTTTATGCACACATTCCTAAATTGGCCTACCTGCTTTTCATGTATTAGGAATGTAGTTTGTTTACATGGATGAATATATAAATTTATTTGGTCAATCCATAGTGTTTGAGAGTTTATGGAGAGTGTTACCCCTAACATAACACGAGGCCTTGTCCAAGAAAATCATGTTTGGAAGAAGTCTGTTTTGGAGCTAATACACTATTGCTTTCATGCATATGTGTTAATGGACCACCACCTTTTAGGATATTCATTTCATATTTGGAGGATTTCTAGGATGTTTACCTTAAACACTAAGCATTATTTTTTGAGGTATCCTAGTGAAAATTCCACCTTTGGATGTTTCTCTCACATGGATCCATTCATTTTGACATATTTGGAGACATGTCACATCATCCAATGTATGTGGATTTGGAGGAGTTACATGTTTGCTAAGGGTTTTGTTTAGCATGATGAGTGTCTTCACTATTACTGGTGTGTTCACATGTGCCATGGCACACTTCTTGGATATGAATTCATCGTTATGGCAGAAGGCATATGGTTCTAACTTATTTTTGGATAACATGCCACCCTTTATGCACACATTCCTAAATTGGCCTACCTACTTTTAATATATTAGGAATGTAGTTGGTTTACATGGATGAATGTATCATTTGTTTGATAGATCACTCCCACAGTATAATATTGGTTTGTCAGTGACGCCCCCGTGGTGACCACTCAGTGACTCCTAGATATCACAATCTTCATATGCATTTTGCTGTTTAGAAAAGTTGTAACCTAGAAAGATCACTCTATTTTGTAGACCGATGACTATCTTTGATTTAGTTGAACTGGTTTGATTGAAAAGTTGCATGACTCTCTCAATCAAACTTTGTGCTGTAGCTTTTTGTAAGGGGACTCAAATATTCAATACCCATACCAATAGCTATAATGTTTTAGTAATGCTTACCATCTTACTTTATAATGTTTGTGACTGAATTTTGGCAAGTTACTGATACTAGAGTGATTAAAAAAAACTAGTACTACAGTGATTC
Organism: Pinus albicaulis; assembly: GCA_034641835.2. NCBI lineage: Eukaryota > Viridiplantae > Streptophyta > Pinopsida > Pinales > Pinaceae > Pinus > Pinus albicaulis. The sequence continues at coordinate 1,122,244,451 of CM076572.1, forward strand.
AAAATTTGTTTTCTTACTGGTTTTTGTGAGCATTCAAAAATTACAAAAGAAATGGAAGACTCTCCAGTGGAACACATATACGTTCAAACCCTAATTCACCACTTTGAATCAAAATTCTCATTCATGAAGCCTAAGCACACATCTAGAAATATAGCGTAAATAGTGGGTAAATATAATAATCATTAGAAAAGCATAAAAATGGGTGTATAGCTCAGTTGGTAGAGCCTTTGGTCGTAGGTTCGAGTCCTGCTATGCCCAAACACTGCAAAACAGCGGGTGAACTGGATTTACAAAAAACAATGACTATTTGCTTCCGCAAATCGCCCTGGTCAGGAATGGCTTTAAACTTCCTACAGCCTGGTTGCAGGAATGGCTCTAAACTTCCGACTACACCTTCTCTATGTGACCGGATGCATTTCAACTTTTCTCACTGTGCTGGCAGTCTTTCTAATTTATACCTTCTCAATGTGACCGAATGCTCCTAAGGCCTACTCACTAGTCTCCAGGGGGCTTATCATGACATGACTCGTAGGAGCCTTCCAGCGCGCCCTTGCTCTGTAGAGCACCCACCTACCCTCCACCCCTCTTCTCCGCGGGGGTCTGCTACATGGGTCTCAACTTAGGGACCACATACCTCCTTTTGAAGGTTTTCACTCCAGGGGCCATTTACGGAGCCCTTACAGCCACTTCAAACCTACCAAGCCAACCCTATCACTTCGGGTGATTTTTCTCAGTTTTTCTACGGATATTTATACATTTGCTGAAACGATTTATAACAGTCGTCATATGCTTTATATCTAGGATTTTTCTGCTTGTGGAAACAGGAGACTTAGATTGAATCTCTTCACGGAGTTTAGCCACCTCCTCACGAAAAATTCCAGTGAAGTATTTCTTGCAGAGGAACCAAATAAACCTAATATTACCTAGATTCAACCCAGTAAAAAGAACTCACACCGGGATCAGGGCAGGGCTTACTTTGGTTACCTTCCCATGAGGAGGGTTGATCGCTTGCCCCATGAGGAAGGAGAGCGCTATTGCTTAGATCATACGAAACCCAACCCCTGATACTGCTTCCTTCACTTATCGACTTTGGCCAAAAGACAAGGAAGTGGTGTCGTTTCGTCCATTCGTCTCATTGGCGTTCAACGAGACAGAAAGTAAGTAGGTTATTTCTTTAGCGAGGAATAGCGACAGGACAGGTCGAGGAGCGAGAAACGAAACCAAGCTACTACTACTATGGGGTTGGGCGCAGAACAGATGGGGTTGGGCGCAGAAAAAGAATGAATCAACTCACAGATTTAGGTTGCTCGACAAAAGCCATGCTTCAAAATCACATTTTCTTCCTCTCTAAACCTGCAACAGTCGAACGCGGTCCTTGCTCTGCTCTAAACCTGCAACAGTGACGGTCTTTGCCTTCCCACGACCCTCCTAACTGCGCTTGGCCATAGAAATTAAAAAAAAAATACCCCAAATTATAAATATTTTATATAATAAATAAAAAAAACCCCTCCCCCCTAGTTATACATGCAATATAATGTTTTTTGATTTTTTAATTTTTTTTACCCCAATATGAACGCACGTGATAATATATTGGTTTGTCAGTGACGCCCCCGTGTCTCCCTCTCCCCCGCTAATATCTCTCTTTCCTCCTTTTGTTCTCTCTCCCTCTCTCTCCATCTTCCCTATCACTCACTCTCTCTCTCTAGAAACCAACATCTATACTGAAATCAATGCATTTACTCAAATAAATCAAATAGGATTAGAAATCGCCATCTACACTGAAATCAATGCATTTAGTGCAAACAATCAAATAGGATTAGAAATCATCTACATTGAAATCAATTCATCTAGTGCAAGTAATCAAATATAATTATAAATCGACATCTAAGTTGAAATCAACACATTCAGTGCAAACGATCAAATTGTATGAAATCACCACCTACACTGAAATCAATGCATCTAGTGCAAGTAATCAAATATCATTAGAAATAAATATCTACACTAAAATCGATGCATATAATGCAAATAATCAAATATGATTATAAATCACCATCTCCACTTATATCAATCCATCTAGTGTGAGAAATATTCTTCCCTCTCTCCACCCTCCATCCATATCTATATCCCCCTCCATCTCTTCTTTTCTGTCTCTCTATCTCACCCACCTAAACACACACGCTCTCGCACTCCATATATATCAATCTCTTTGTCAATCCCCTCCTCTCCTCATCTCTTTCTTCTTCCCTCTCTTCACCTTCCATCTATATCTCTATCTTCTCCTTCTCTCCCTTTCCCCTCTAATATCTCTCTTTCCTCCTTTTGTCCTCTCTCTCTCTGTCTTTCTTCTTACCTCCCTCTCCCTCTCTACCCCCCTCGCCCTCCAAGTCCATCTCTCTTTCCCTCCCTCTCTCCACTCTCTCATGTCCTCTCTCCTCCTTCCTCTCTTTCCCTTTCTCTCCCATCTCTCTCTCCCTTCACCCACCAACTATGTTACTATATCCCTCCCTTTCTCCTTATATCTCCTCTCCCCCCCTATCTCCATCTCTCCTTATTTGTTTCTTTATCTTAGCCCCAAACATACACGCTCTCTCTCTGTCTCTCCCTTGTCACTCTTCTCTCTCCACTTCACTCTCTATATTTCTTATTTCCCACATCTCTCCCCCTCCAACTCCATCTCTCTATCGATCCCTCTCCTCCTCTCTCTCTCCTAACTCCCTCTCTCTTCCCTGATCTCTCTCTCTCTTCTCCCATCACTCTCCTCTTCTCTCTCCCTTTCTCTCCTACCTCCCTCTCTCTTCCCCCATCTCTTTTAGCCCCTCTCTCCAACTACATTACTATATCCCTCTCTCTCTCCTTCCCTCTTCTTTTCTCCCACCTTTTTTCCATACATCCTACTTTGTCTCTTTATCTCACCCCTAAACATACACACTCTCTCTTCATCTCTCTTATCATTCTCTCTCTCTCTCTATTACTTCTTAATTATGTAAACTGATGAACATAAATTTTCGTAAATATAAAGCAAATTATGGAGTAAATATGAAAAAAAAAATTATTTACTTACCATTTATTTATATTTTTATTTATTTACCATACATCTTTTATTTACTATGGTATTTGGCCCATAGGCTTGTTATTTAATTAGATTTTTATTTATAATCTTATTTGATATATTGTTATATATTTGCCTTGTCTTTTTATACATTTTTTATATTTATTTATTTACCATACTTTTTTTTGTCTTTTTTATATTTATTTATTTACCATACTTATTTTATAAATATGGTATTTGGCCCATGGTATCAATATTAATTTGTCCCATGGTATTCATCTCATAGGCTTCATCTAAATAAAACTTTTTTTTTAATTTTAAGAAGAAACCAAATTAAAAAATAATAATAATAAATAAATAAATAAATATTATGGAGTAAATATAAAAATAATTTTTATTTATTTATCATTCATAGTTTATATTTATTTTTATTTATTTACCATAGCTCTGGAGTAAGTATAAAAATAAGTTATATTTATTTACCATACCTCATGTTATTTATATTTTTATTTATTCAAATTTTAAAATATTGCAATTTTGATGGGAAAATATTTGTCTTTAAATATTTCATTATCTATAAAATATGGGTTTTCTTTTTAAAGATTTATTTTACAAATATTTAATTAAAAGAAATATTAAAAGATTTTGGATTTTGATTGTTTGTTGAATTAGCGTTTTTCTTTTGATTTAGGAAATAGTATTGACTTTAGTGAAGAGTAAAGATGTTTAAAATTTTACTTAATTTGGAAATTCAATGTGGTAATTTTTTTTGTTAAAAGTAAATTTATGATTCATTCAAATTCATGTATATAATAAAACAATTATTAAATGAGTGAGATAATTTACACCATTCAAATTATATAAATAATACATAGTTATAATTTAATAATTAATCTCGGTCTATTAATAAATTAAACAAGTTACATATAATCTAAATATTTAAGTTATTTAAAATTTAAGATTAAGTTAATGCTTTGGTCAATATTAGAAAAAGTAAAGTAAAATTTATTATTTTTTGAGAACGTGACATATACTTTTTTCAATCTTCAGTGGATCAACATCAATTCACGGCTACAATTTGTGAGGGCTAATGTGCTAGAGCAAAACAGATTTCAATCTTCATTTGATCAACATCAATTCACGGCTACAATTTGTGAGGGCTAACCTCTCAGAAAACAAAATTGGAAAAACATAGAATCTTCCAGTGAGATTTTACCACAAACAGGGAGCATCTACATAGCAATTAAAACGGGACAGTAGTCACAGAGATCTTTTGTTGGTCAAAACAGAGCCCTGTGCTCCACACAGAGAACAGCTGGAAAGCTCCAACTGTGAAATCTAAGTCTCTTTTTTCAGCGTGTGGTTGAGCTGTAGGGAACCATCTGCTATAAGAAAACAACAAATACCTGGCGACAATCGCCCAGCGAAATTGTAGTAGTATGTTTGTTCAGATGTCCTACCAGTTATGCTAGATTGATCACTCCTTCAACTATTGTTCCCTGTGAATTAATGAACTCATAATTCATGTATCCAAAAATACTCTTTATCCCTGTACACATGACAAAAAGAGATAAAAGTGAACTTTTCCCTCAGTATATGAATACGTTCAATCCAGTGAGTTATCAGTCCAGGGTTTAGATTAGATTTGTTGTTCATATGATTGATTAGTATTTTAGAATCTCCAAAGATCCATAAGTTTTCCACACACAGAAGTGGCGCCACCCATATAAGTCCCCAAAGAGCCATGCATTTCGTGTTGGTACCTATACCACCGTTCCAGAAGAATTTGTATTGGCAATTTGGGGAAAGCATTAGCCAAACACCACAACCGCAATTATTATTTTGTGCAGCCCCATCAAAGTATCCTACCGGGAAATGTAGATCATGAGGTCTGTTCCTCCTAGAAAAATCCACAGGCCTGCTTCTCAGTAGTCCTTTGCCTCTCCCAGCAAATTAAGATTTGGTTAAAAGTTTTATTCGGCCAGCGAGGTCTCCCTTCAAAAATCATTTTGTTTCTGTTTATCCAAATATTCCAGTGGAATAGAATGGGTATGGCTCTAAAAGTTTTTCCCCTACTGAACCACCACCTTATGCAATCCACAGTGTTCGAGTACTCTGGGATTGGGAAATTCCATTTTTAACACAGCATTTCCAAAACTTTCTTTGCAAAGGGTCACAGATAGAAAAGGTGTTGGTTATCTTCACCATCTGCACCGCATAACAAACAATAACTCAAACCCTGCCAACCCCTTTTTTGCAAGTTATTCCAAGTAATGTTTTTATCCCTCCAAACGAGCCATAGAAAAATAATCTTTTTTATTACGACCTTGACCTTCCATGTGACCTTAAACCAGCAGTCTGCACCCAAAAGAAACTTCGATTCTATGAGGGTCTGATAAATATCTTTTACCTTCGGGCCACTCTCAATTGTTTTATCTCTCCATATAACCCTATCGCCCATAGGGATTTTACACAGTCCCAAATGTCTGAGAGAAATAGAAAGATTTGCCCAAAATTATACCCATCTATGATTCAAACCTGTGTCCTTGAAAGACTTCCAAATCGGTATCCCATTGTCCCAATTAGCAATAATCTGTTTTAAGTAAAAGAATCCACCTTGGTTTAGTGCCACGATTAATGCTCCATCAATGTCACAAAAATTATCAATTCCCAGCTTGTTGGTACTGTCAATTAGGATTTTCAAGCCATCCCCAAAAAACCAATTCTCGATTAGGATTTTCAAGCCATCCCCAAAAAACCAATAGGATTTTCAAGCCATCCCCAAAAAACCAATTCAGATTTCCTTGTACAGTGGGCCAAATTGCACTGAAGCCCTTCCAAATATTTGATCGCTTCTTTTGTGCCTTCCATCCCTTAGTGGCTATTGACTCCATAGACCCCTGTCCCAAATATTTCCCTCTAATGATATCTTGCCATTTTCCCTAGTATTTTAAGCCACCCCCGCCTCCCCCCCACAATGATTTGGTGAGCAAGGATTTACCAAAGATCTCCAAATCCTTTATGCCCCATCCACCTTTATCTTTCGGAATTGCAATTGTATCCCATCTAGCTAAGTGCATGCATCTCTTTTATCTCCTCTTCCTCAAGGAAATTATATCGTTTATTACCCCTTCCTCTCCACCTGCACAATATAAGCGAGACGTACCTTCGCTGATCAACAAACCTGTAGCCTCACAGAAAACCAGAAGAATGTTTTGAAGTATCTGCCAGCAATTTCTCCGTAACATTCCAAATATTAAAATGTCGTCTACAAAGAAGCTATGGAAGGCATTCATATTAGTGCCAACATTAATCCCACAGAAAGAGCCATCAACAACTGCCTTCTTCAATTTCAGACTCATAGCATCCATCATTAGAATAAACAGAAGCATAGATAAAGCGCACCCCTGGCAGAACCCCCTACTAGGAAAGAAGAAATCTGAACCCCCTACTAGGAAAGAAGAAATCTGAGGCTGAACCATTGATGATCACCGCCATGGATAAATTGGTGGAGCAGCCCATCACCCACTCCACAACCTCTCTGTCTAGAACGTGACCTATACTTGACATTTAGATCACACTTGGCTGTGACATTGGAATTACACTGGGCTGTAGATTGCTCTTCTCGCCTCGCCTCTCACTAAACCTCTAGTGAGAGAAGATGCCTCTCAACACAATTACTTGTTTATATTGTTTATGTGCTGAAATACTTTGTATGGTGTTTTCCTTAGTATCGAGTGGCATTATCAGGGGCTGCTTCTAAGCACTCGAGCACAGTATAAGTTCCCAATCGACTCTCTGGCATGTTTGCTGTTGTGCATATGATTACTTGAGTATGTGCTGAAATACGTGTATAGTGTTTTCCTGGGTATCGAAAAGCATCATCAGGGGCTGTTTCTGAGCACTCGAGCACAGTATAAGTTCCCAATCGACTCTCTGGTATGTTTGCTGAGATTACTTGTGTATGTTCGCTTGAATACTTGTATATCTCTGTGCCTGAGATACTTGTGTATCTATATGATATGTTTGTTGAGATAATTATTGTGTAATGTATCTATTTGCTGAGACTGTTCGCTTGAATACTTGTATATCTCTGTGCATGAGATACTTGTGTATCTATATGATATGTTTGCTGAGATAATTATTGTGTAATGTATCTATTTGCTGAGACAAGTGTATGTTGGATGAGATAATTATGTATCTATTCGCTGAGATAATTATTGTGTATTGTATCTATAAGCTAATATAAGGTCTGCTGAAATTACTTGTGTATGTTGGCTGAAATACTCGTATATCTCTATGTATAGTGTATCTAATCTTTGTGTGTAGTGTTGTATCTAAATGTATGTTTGATGAATTGTTTGATGAAATTGCTTGTGTATGTTGACTCAAATACTTCTACATCTCTGTGCATGAGATATATATCTATATGTTTGTTGAGATTAGATGTGTTTGTTTATTTGCTGAAATACTTGTATGTATGTTTGCCGAGATGCTTTTATATCTGTGTATGCTCGATTATGTTTGCTGAATTACTTGGTTGTTTGTTGAGATTAGATGTGCGTTTATTTGCTGAAATACTTGCATATATGTTCGCCGAGATGCTTGTATATCTCTGAGTATGCTCGATTATGTTTGTTGAATTACTTGTTTGTATATATATGTTTGTTGAGATTAGATGTATGTTTATTCGCTGAAATACGTGTATGTATGTTTGCCGAGATGCTTTTATATCTGTGTATGCTCGATTATGTTTGCTGAATTACTTGGTTGTTTGTTGAGATTAGATGTGTGTTTATTTGCTGAAATACTTGAATATATGTTCGCCGAGATGCTTGTATATCTCTGAGTATGCTCGATTATGTTTGTTGAATTACTTGTTTGTATTTATATGTTTGTTGAGATTAGATGTATGTTTATTCGCTGAAATACGTGTATGTTTGCCGAGATGCTTGTATATCTGTGTATGCTCGATTATGTTTGCTGAATTACTTGGTTGTGTACTTGTATGTTTGCCTAGCCGAGATTCTTGTATATCTCTGTGTATGTTCGTTGAAATACTTGGTTGTGCATGTGTATGTTCGCTAAAATACTTGGTTATGGATGTGCATGTCTATCTCCCCAACTTGAGAAATTATGACATTGCTGTGCTTGATTTTTTCATCGTTTGCTATCACCCCCCGCTTAAGAAATTATCACATTGCTGTGCTTCATTCAGGAATTTGACGTCTTGGTTTGCATAGAAAGGTTAAGAATGATTTCACATTTTTTTCATGGTTTGCTATTTTGCTACTGTCCTGTTTTGCATATAGAGTGATTAAAAATTAATTGATTTTCACATTTTTTCATGGTTTGCTACCATACCCTTCATTTACTTTAGAATGATTTAGAATTTTGTTTAAGTTTTTAATGGATTGCTACCTTGCTACTGTCTTGGCTCGCATAGAATAATAGATATCCAGAGTCAGCTCAGGAATCAGTATTCACTCAACTTATATCAACTGCAGTTAGATTTTAAAGTACCTAAAGTTGAATCACTGTGCTTATTATATTCATTGAAGAATACCAGTGGATCTCTAGAATGATTTCAAGTGTCTGGAGTTCGGTTTGGATTCAAGTGTGTAGCTGGAGTTTGCTCAAGAATCAGTGTCTTCCTATATTCATTCAAGTATACCAGTGTCTTATATTCCTTCAACGCGTAACATGTGGAGTTGGATCTAGAGTTGTGAATCTATGTGCCTTGTTATATTCATTCATCCAAGTATAACAGTGTTATATTCATTCAAATGTGTTGAATCGGTGTTACTACTAAAATTCCCACATTTATATAGATTATAATACCAGGTAGTCTTCATGTATACATGTGCATCTTCAGCTTTGGTCTTTGATAAGAGAGTTATTGTATGGTACAAGGCTTGATATTTAGAACATTTCAAATTAATCCTTCACATCAAAAAGAAAGACTTCGCAATAAATCTATTATTACACCCAGAACTCAGATGACACCCATTACCCTCCACAGAAAACCACATTAAATCGCTACCATCACCTATACATACAAACAAACCTCCAAAGCCTTTCAACAAAGAACCAACCAACTCACCCTAACAGAACTCTGAAACCTTTCAACAAAGAAACAACTATCCCCCATCAAATCCCGCACTTAAACACAATCCAAAACACTGCATCTTCAGCTTTGGTCTATTAAGAGAATTATTGTATGGTACAAGGCGTGATTTCTAGAAAGTTTCAAATTAATTCTTCACATCAAAATGCAACCCTTCGCAATAAATATATTATTATTGCACCCATAACTCAGATGACACCCATTACCCTCCACAGAAAATCACATTAGATCGCTACCACCACCTATACATACAACAATCCTCCAAAGCCTTTCAACAAAGAAAAACCAACTCGCCCTAACAGATATCTGAAACCTTACAACAAAGAAACAACTATCCCCCATCAAATCCCACACTACACCCCAATCTCAAACACCTACGACAGGGACACTTGGCCAACCCCCTTCAATCCCTCGCTACAAACCCCGCGCAACCTGAACCTGGTCTTAACGCCTCTCATTAAATGAGAGTCACGGCCTCAACCCCGTCCCATCTTTATAACTAGACCCCTCAGACCACGGCCTCAACCCCGTCCAATCTTTATAACTAGACCCCTCCAACCCTATAAACCCTCCGTAATTGTGAGCTAACATTTCTGATCCAGCCTAAAACCACCAAAACAAAATAGCACCGATGTATCTACTGCTCACACTAACCATATTTCACGTCACGCAGCTAATATCAGTTATTGGCGTCTAGTCGTCTAGAAGTTTAATTGCTTTAGTGCTCTCAGTAAAGAGTACAACCGGCCCGATGTCACAGACGTGTCGATATTGTAATAGAATATGCAAAGAGACATCACAGGATATTCACAAGCCGATTCACATAGTGCTTTTCGGGAAGGCACTTTATCAAAAGCTTTAGTGACTTTTAGTGCTCTCAGTAAAGAGTACAACCGGCCCGATGTCACAGACGTGTCGATATTGTAATAGAATATGCAAAGAGACATCACAGGATATTCACAAGCCGATTCACATAGTGCTTTTCGGGAAGGCACTTTATCAAAAGCTTTAGTGACTTTTAGTACTCTCAACAAACAATAGAACCACCCGATGTCACAGACGTGTCGATATTGTAATAGAATATGCAAAGAGACATCACAGTATATTCAGAAGCCGATTCACATGGTGCTGTTCGGGAAGGCACTTTACCAAAAGTGTTAGTAACTTTAAAAACTCTCAGCAAACAGTAGATCCAGGCCAGTGTTACAAAAGTATAGATACCGAAACATATTGTGCATAGCTACAGGGGGGTACATCAAACCCCAAAACAAATATACGGCCTCTAGGTGTGACATCAGGAACCAAAACAAGGAAGTTAAATTTCAAATTCAGGCAAAATTGGGTTATTCTTTAAAACACTGGAGATTCGCAGTCTTAAAAGAAACCATGACCATGAAATAGTAAAACCTTATATCGCATATTCAGATTGCAATTACAAACGTATTAGAACCAGATTTTCCGCTTCGATACAGCTCAACGAGCCACAGAGATCCAGATCAAAAACCAGACAGAGTTTACAGAACATCGAAACACCAAGCCCAGGGACAGTTACCAGCATAAAGCTCTACCACCAACAGGATTATTACAGTAGCAAAACATAAGACCACTTGCAGACAAAAATAAAACGCTAGCGCGGCAACATATTGTCTATCGCCTCCAGCTACCACCGTCTGAACCACCACCACCACCATAGCGAGATCCGCCACCGCCACCATAACCACCACCACCATAACCACCACCGCCACCTCCGCTGTAGCCGCCGCCACCACCGCTGTAGCCACGGTCGCCGCGATCACGGCTACCGCCGTAACCACCACCACCGCCACCCCCACGGTAGCCACGTGAGCCACCGCCTCCACCACCGCCACCGTTTCCTCTGGACTGGGCAGGGTTAACGGTGATGCTCCTCCCGTCAAGCATCTTACCATTCATTGCATCGATGGCATCCCTCATCGATTGCTCGTCGTTGAAGGTCACAAAGCCGAATCCACGAGATCTACCAGTTTCCCGATCACTAATAATCTGCAGAAAAGAAATCCAGAGACAAACCCTCAGAAAAGAACTAGATCCACAAAACCCAAACCCCCAAAATGAACCTTCAGATAGCAAATTAAATCTATCCAGCTCAGAACCCCAAAATAAAACCCTAATTCTGTCAAAAAGGCTATAACCAAGTGAATTTGAGAGATCAATATATAAATAATTGCTTTACCTTGGATTCCACGACTTCCCCATAGGGACTGAAAGCCTCCTGGAGGCTTCTGTCATCGGTAGACCATGCAAGCCCTCCAACGAAGCATCGGAACTCAACATCTGCTGAAGCCATCTTCTCAGACTGAAGTTTAAGAAAACTTGACAGAACAAGAGAGAGCAAGAAACCACTAACACAGGACCAGAACCAGAACCGGAAACGAACAGAACAAAAACGAACCAGGGACAGACCGCCCCATTAACGAGTGAGAATTCAGAAGCACCCATGTCTCTCTTTATAGCATTTGCAGACCCTAACTGAAACCCTAACCCCTCGTCTGCCCAATGTTTCTCTCTCAGATTAACCCCGGTTAAAAGAAACTCCCGGCGATCTAACAGTCAGTCCACCCGGGGACAGGGCTCGAGCCCACGCGGCGGCCCGTATTTGGTGAATTGGCATATTCGTGTACGATTGTAATTGATTCTAACAGTGGGACGTTATCTACAAGCATCCGATGGCGATGATCGCTTAGCACGTCGTCTTCACCTTTGCGAAGTGGACCCCGCGCCCACGTTACCGTTCGCTTTCGTGTCAGAGGGAAGCATATTCGTTTTTTCTACTATTTTTTAATTTCCAAAGTCCTCCTATGATGGCGGTTAGGTTGAGGAAAAAATATCTAGTATCCACTCTTGCTAACAACAGGTAAGCCATTAAGGAGCCCAACATTGTCTACGTGGAGCCCATTAATAATCGTCTTGAAAACCTTTGGTCATGGAACACACTCGAATTCACGAGATGCGGAGAAAATCTTATCCATTTACATTGCTCATCCCCACCTTTCCTTATCAAATGGATGAGGGGATGTCACCCAATTATGTATTAGTATTAATAGTTGTGAGACAAGGTGGATGGAATCATGAGGAAAGTGGAGGAGCTCTATGTTGGTTTGTTTTTGTGTTTTGTTTTGTTGGTGTGAGGTTGAGTTTAGTTTGGGGTCAATATTAATGTTGGATGGAAGAATGTTCTGCTCAATTAGATGTTATCATTAAGATCGATTGTGTTATGTTGGTTTGTTTTTGTGTTTTGTTTTGTTGGGGTGAGGTTGAATTAGTTTGGGGCCAACATTAATGTTTGATGGAAGAATGATCTACCCAATTAGATATTATCATCAAGATTGATTGCATGATGGTTGATCGAGCTTTGATGTCTTATGGGATAAATTTTATTCATCACAAGTAGCTCCCATTTTTAACCTCTGCCATGAGATTTGAACCAGTGACTTTGTTGGTGTGAGGTTAAGTTTAGTTCGGGGCCAATATTAATGTTGGATGGAAGAATGATCTGCCCAATTAGATGTTATCATCAAGATTGATTGCGTGATGGTTGATCAAGCTTGGATGTCTTATAAGATAAATTTTATTCATCACAAGTAGCTCCCACTTTTAACCTCTGCCATGAGATTTGAACCAGTGATTTAATGGGGACTAAACCCCACACAAACCAACCAATCTACACCTCAAGGGTAAAAAAAGAGAAATGGCATTCAACACGCTTTTGACATGTAAGAATGTTAATATCAACTGTATAGCAAATGATTACAAGTTCTGTGTTGTCGCATATATTCATTTTAATTTTAGATTTATATTATAGTCATGATTTATGTGGAATATTGATGTTATGACATGTGGTGAACATGAGATGATGGTGAGTAGCTAACCTTTTTAAAAGTTGTTTTAAAATGACAATTGTGTTGAATGATATTTATCCCCACATGAGAATAATCTAAAAATTGTTGTATTGTATCTATGAAAATTATCAAACGAAATAATATGGTGATGTTTTTATGTTAGATATCTAATGCCTTGGAGTAATGTAGATTCTGAATATTTGTGATGTCTTAAAGTTTAGTGGAGTAATGTTGGGTTGTTTGAATTTTGGTTTGGTTGAAGAAAATATGTTCTTTGGAGTATTTGAAGTATCTAAGAATGGTTATCCAATAATACAATTATGGCAAGTATAAGTGATATGTTCATTAACCTTAGCTTATGTGGTTTGACCAATTTGGCTAATATATGAGACCCCAACCCTAGTTTTATATGTCTTGGTTGTGCAAGCCCAAGGCTACATTTTATGTGTGAAAGTAAATATGGGACTAACTAGAGGAAATGTTCTTCCTCTGCTTGGAGTCAATCATATTGTTAATTGACACATCATCGAAGGTTCCTTTTAATAATTCTGAAGGACTAATCTTTGTGAGAGATCACCATGGAATGTCCAGACACTTTACGTGTGGCTTCATGATCTAATATTCAATTAGCCAAAACTTAATGCTACAATAGAAGCCAACGACTTATCCTTGACTTGTTAAGTTCTGAAAACTAGGCCTAGATCTAAGTTATGAAGTTTTGAAGTTCCTTAAGATCCCTTTCTCTTTCCAAGGCTCTCCTCCAGGACAGTGACAACTCAATATTGTCTTTGATTACACCATTGAAGACCCACAAAAAGGATGTACAACAGGATGTGTGTCCTTTATCTCAAGTGATCCCAAGACAATAGATTTTATCTTAGCTGTTGACACCACTAACACAACCGACTTCATCACACATGAAACCACTATCCTGAACCTAAAAGGGAAGTGGTTCTAAAACAGCAAAGAGATAGAAATGATAAGAAACCATTTCGGTTAATTTTCACACATGGATCCTATTTTTTGGCATTGAGATGGATTGACCCCCCTTAATCAGATGATTCAACCCATGACCTAAAATGTGGAGATTAGTTAGCACCAACAACAAGTCATCCAATTCTATAAAAAGAGAGTTCATTTGTTGTAGTAAGGAAGGGGAATTTGCATATCAATATGTTACTAGATTTCATACAGCGTAATATTTTTTTTTGTAATGGTTGGGAGGCAGTAGTGCAATGAGTGGAGAAGACAAAAGATAAGTGGATCATTAAACCTTTAACCACAAAGATGAAATTTCATATTTGCATGAAGGTTCTTGCATTATATCTACATCTCATTAGTGTTGTGGTGGCATCAAATTATGGAATTGTTTAGTCATTTGTGTCATATTTATATCTTATTAGCATCTTTTTGCCTTTCTCTCCAATCGTGTTAACACCACATAATCATCATTGCACCAAGAGACACTCTACAACCCACTACGGCAAGATATTGTCACGTAACATTAAATAATGTTATATTAAAAAATAAAAATAAAAAACATACATTAAAATGTTGGAAAAATACTCTCTCTCTCTCTCTCTTGCGTAATTGGTTTGCAATAAGAAAAACAATGATGACTTATTTATGCTCATAAGAATGTTTTTTTTGAAGTGAATTTCTATTATCTTCATAAACTGGTAATTACATCAAAAAGTGTCATTGACTAGTCAGTCTCTTGCTAGGGAGACCTGACCACAACTAGAAAAAAACTCTTCAAAGAGAGGACAAAGATAGTTGGAAACACAAACTAGAAGGTTATTGGGGACCTTTCCTGGGATACAAAACTGAGGGAGATTGACATTAAAAACCACATAGAACAAAGTCATCAGAAAACTACCTAGAGGGGTCAGAATCTGAGGTAGCGATCTGCAGAGGGTCTTTGGATCCCTCTTGAGATGTTTCCATCATCTACATAATACCGAAATGTTGCTTAATCTTATCAATCATGCGGTCTATTTTACTCAAATGGAAATGAAGGCAATCCAGAGAGTGTGAGATGTCCTCCTGATGCTCTCGTCTATCCACCAACATATGCCCTAAAAGGAATTTCATCTGCTAGTACAGGTCTATAGTTTGCATGTAATGATTGAACCGACCTATGGTATGCCCAGTGTCAAGAATCTAATCATCCCATTCAACTAGAATCTTCATGTCAAAGTGGGGGGCTCAAGTGGGGGGCTCTATGCATGGGATTTGTTGCCTCAACTTGGGCAATTTCCTCCTAGACAAGACTCGGTGTCGGCTCCCGGTAACGCCCAAAAAATTCCTCTAATTTGTGGTGCATACGGGATTGCTCTAGGCACAATCCCAATAATACACAACCCCTCTCCTGACTTGTGCCCTTTGGCATGGTAATGTACCACGTGGTTGTTGATTCACCAACACCAACTAATTCAATGATTGACACCTACGAACACTATCAAGGCCACAACGTTCTTGCCACCCCAAAAAAACTCCAACCTGAGGGCATGTGTTGGACAAAAATTTACCCAAAGTGTTTGACCACCAAGCCCCAATTGTAGTAGGCACAGTAAAAAACTATAACACCCCCTTCCCACATCCACCCAAGCAACCGGCCAACCGGGGTAAATATGCAACAAGAGGCTACTATAATGAAATTCAACCTCCCAGGTGACGTCAAGGAAGTGGAATCGAAGGAAACATAACATACAATCCTTATACATCATCAATGACACCCCCAGGAGCTAACCCAACCTTTAAGGCCTCTTTCCCCTCGGTCACACTGACATTTTGGCCTCTTTGAGCCATAGCCGCATGCATGACATTGCATGCCAATAGCTAGGAGGCTATAGTCGCAGGCTTAACACTGCATGCTAGCAGCTAGGGCCCCAAATGCTCAGTTTTGTGCCTATGGATCTAGGATTTGAGCCACCTTTTCAGCCCCATAGCCTAGGTCACTGCCCAGAACTTCATGAAAAGTTTAGACATAAATAACAACAGGACAATGATGTAGAAGCAAACATATCATCGAGGATTCAACCAGGCCCCTACTATCCATGACACAAATTTCATCAAACATGTCACAAGCATTGGGTCTACAGGTATAAACAACAAATTTAAGCATAGGGGTCTCATACTTATCTGAGAATCGCTAAGAAGCATTGCTCCCTTACATCATTAGCTGCAATACAATCTATTTGACCATAGATACATTGTGAATCTATTTACAAGTAAAAACATGGATAGAACCATACATCGTCACTTATCAAATACATGCTTATAACTAGCATAAAACCACATAAATACAATGGATACAACAGCAATAAAATCCATACATAAACTAGTACATTTGCATACCAAATGCCAAAGGAATGAGCTCTTCATCATTGAATGTAAAAACCAACCGGAGATGGGACTTCCACGTTCCACTCGACCATAGATTGGCTGAGCCAAATCTATCTCAGCCAATCACCCCCGTGCCATATTCCAAGCATGAATGTGGGACTCATGCCGAAAGAACCAACCAGGGTATCCCGAGGCTAAACCACCCCACCCTCATTAACAGAAATAAGGTTTTACTGTGATCCATCCCAGATCACTATGCCAACATAATAAACATGTCATAACCGACTTTACCATGATCTACACCCGATCACTAGGCCAACACAAGCATGGATATCATCGAATTCTCTCTACCTACACTATGAGGAATTTTCCTGTCTCCTAGTCTCTCAGGATTTACCGCAACCGACAGTCCGAATCAGGAGTCACTAGGCCCTAAACCGAGACATACTCTCCAGGTTTTACCGTATATCCCAAACCCGAGATTCTTAAGCCTGAAGGAGAGCAAACCACCTCTATTCTTTATTGTATATCCCGCCATTCATTGGTCAAGGATTCCTAGGCCTACTGAGGCAATACACTATCTGACTTTACCGCAACCTAGAGTCTGATTCAGGGGTTACTAGGCCATGTGTTATATCAATTAGGAAATCCACTCCACTTAGCTTCGAATTCATCCGGTAATCCAGCTAAACCAAAACATGGGAACTCCACAACACCATGGTTATCCGGAAATGGCAAGGCTAGGTTGAAAACACTGTCACACCAAGAAAAAACCCATGCCAAGACAGAAAAGAACCACATGCAATACCATGCATGCCAGATATAGCAAGGAAAATACATGTGCAAACGATACCTGCCAAGAATCCTGATGTAGTTTCTTGATTCCTGCTCCTCCTTGCTTGCTTCCTCCTTCTTCCTGCTTTCTTGCCTTTATTTCTTCAATGTCAAAGTGCTCCAAGAAACTATGTTTCCAAGAGAGAGAGAGAGAGACAGAGAGAGAGAGAGATAATGAGGGAGCTCCAAAAATGCATTGATAAAAGGTTGAACCAACAAAATGTTGCCAACTGATCCTCATAAGCCTTTTTATCATTGAGGCCTCTATTTTCTTCATTTTCCATTATTTTCATAAATAAATGTGCCAAAAATGTCATTTTGTCTCTCCAAAGCCTTTGCCTTTGCCAATTTCCTTCGCCATATTAAACCAAATGAACACCCACTAGGATGTTTTGCCCAACATTCAGGTTGGAATAAGTGTCCATCAACTGTGATTATTATTTTTAACTTTAGTACATGGAATATTCACCCCCTCCCCCCTGGGGGACACCGTCCTCGATGTTAAACCACACATATACCTCAACAAAACCATTGAAAAACAACCATACCGCCCATGGAGCTTTATAACATAGCTCGTTGCAATATTTACAATGATCAACCTGCTGAAAACATGACAACATACCACATATTGGAGCTTTATAACACATCTCACTACAATATTTACAATAATATACACATTTGTTCAACCAAAAAATAAAAGGATACGATACCCATATAAAAAACAAGGGAATCTAGAGGCTCACACCTCTATCCTCGAAGTAATACACTACAAGGAAAAGACCCTCTAGCGGATGTTTTTTAGGAACCCCACAGAAAAATACCCCATACATCTGTTTCTAGCGGAGGTTACTAGAGGAGGTTGGCGGGCGGAGGGTTTTGCGGATATTTTCCTCTCGGTGCGCTTATCATTACACGTCGCCCGGTGCTTTGGAACTGAGAAAGCACCAGTGTGGACCAAAACATTGGCACGCCGGACACTGTACACTCCGTACACACCCGCCCGGTGCGTCACAGATCTTCCACGCTGGTGCATTATAAAACACCGCGCCAAAACCGAAACCACCGGGTGTGGTAGAAAGAAACCACACCGGTGCATCATAATACATCACGCCAAAACAAAAACCGACCAATGTGTTTGTAAGAAATAGAACCAGTGTGCCTAAAAACAACGCGCACCGGTAAAGTGTAAAAAAAAAAAAAAAAAAAAAAAAAAAAAAAAAATTGGGGGGGGGGGGGGGGGGCACAAAATAACCCGGATTTTTCAGTTTTCTAGTGCTCATGAGCTCTCAATTACCGGTGCATGCCCTACCATAGAACGCACTCGTGCGCACGAAACATTGGCACATCGGACAGCTTGCGCAACGTACACACACATCCGGGGCCTCCTATTATTGTAACGCACCGATGCTTCACCACTCTTTCGCGCCGGTGCATCATAAAACACCGCGCCAAAACATAAACGCGCCGGTGCGTTCTTATCTAAGAGCATCGGTGCGCCTATAAACCACATGCACCAGAATAGCGCTACATACAAAAAATTAAGGCCGGTGCTTTACGACTATTCTGCACCAGTGCTTTACAGATATTCTGCCCCGGTGCATCATCAAAATTTCGCATCGAAACTTAAACATCCTGGTGCGGTGTTAGGGAACCGCCCCGATGAATTATAAACAACGCGCCAAATTTGACACAACTTGGTGCAGTTGTAGGTAAGCGTACCGGTGCGCCTATAAAACTCCACAAACCGGAACAGGGTTTAAAAAACACAAACAAAAACAACAAAAAAACAAAAAAAAAAAAAACAAAAACAAAAAAAACAAAAAAACAAAAAAAAAACCTTCATTTTTCACTTTCCTCAATGCTTCATAGCTCTCAAGCACCGATGCCATTTCCCCTAGTCTGAACCGCCTTGACATCGGTGCTCTCATTGCACCCATTGCACGCACTACTGCTCTGCATTGGCCACCAATCTCCATCTTGCATTTTGAAAAACGGTGGGCAAATTTTCTTTTGCAAAGTTTATAGCCAATATGCCTCCTCGACGGCGAAATGTACAGGTATTTTTCTAGTTTTTCCATAATTAAGCCTTTTAGCAGATTAGAAATTGAAATAACCATTAAAAAAGAGAAGAAAAAAAATGTCGCGTGGTGCGCCGGAGCTGTTTGGCTCGCACCGGATAGTGGTGCTGCCTGTAAAATTTACAAGCCGCACTGCCATCGATGCTAATGGTATCCGCACCATTTCCGGGGCGGTACCGAAAGGCGCCTCGAATAATTTTAAAATAAAAAAATAAAATAAAAGGCGATGCGCTCATTTATCCAGGCACATCGTTGACCACGAGAATCACAGTGCGGTGCGTTGACAGAATTATCTGCCCCGATGTATGTCAGCACACCGCATTCTGGATTTCGAGAGGGTCAACGGTGCAGCCGGGTAAAAGACCGCATCGTCGACTATGTAATTGTCATGAATTCGGTGTGCTGACACGATTATATGCGCCGGGGCGTATATTTCAATCAGTGCACCGCTATTCTGAACTTTGATGAAGTTAACGGTGCTTGAAAAAATAGACAGCTGCACCGAGGTCGGTGCATTGTATTTCATTAGGGGCACCGGGATCGGTGCTCTACATTCTTAAGACGCACCGCGATCGGTGCGTGACTGTTTTTATGGCGCATCGACTTATCTATTTATTTATTTTTTCAAAAAAAAATATACATGTATATTCCTAAATACATGTTTGTTTTAATAAAAAAATTTATTTAATATGGCAATGATTCAAAGAGAAGAGGAGGAACAACATCAACAACAGGCTGAATAATATGACATGATTCGCCAATGGGAGGCCTGAGAGAGGGAGAGAGACGCATACATTCGCTCTATTACTGCAGATACCCAAGAGATCCTTAGGCAGGTAGGCCTCCTCAAGTTCTATGAGGAGGCTACTTCCCTAAAGGCCCATAGTGTGTTTTTGAGATATCTTATCCGTAGGTGGAATGCCCACCGATAGGCTTTCCAGGTTGGTCCTGACCAGTGGTACACACCCACTGAGGAGGATATTTATTTTATTACAGGACTATCAAGGAGGGGTGGATTTTCCCTCATTCCCAAACATGCCAGCTAGTTGTGTAGCAGAGAGTCAGTTAGTTTACTCCCAAAGATACATTGGAGCACATGTACTGTCTCCTTCAGAGTTTCAGGTACCTGGAGGTTAGTTATGTATAGGTGCTTATGGTAGACAGGACGTGCAGTGCCTCTCCCTTATCATTTCGACCATTTTGCACAACACCAGTGATGGGCAACGCATTAGTTGCTCGCTTTTATATTATGTTGATTCTTTAGTACAACATCCACGACTTGTCAGGTGATCTACCATTTTTTTGCGGCAGTTTTGTACGGCCTTAGATAGATGTCGTGTTCATGCACAAGGGAGGGTCAAATTCCCTTTTGCTTCAAAGCTGTTTTGTTTATTTTTTGAGAGGTTTCCAGAGATGAGACCTAGTTTTGTTCGACAGCCTCGTCAATGTTTGAGGCCCGGATGCACATGTGGGGGTAGATGATGCCCAAGAGGGGAGACACTTTGTATCCAGCTAGGATATCACATGATTCACTGGACTTACTAGCCAATGTTGACGAGCTGCATCCCTTCATTATGGTCCCATGTCCTTATGTTGGCTTAGATTGGCGAGGGTGTCCCAACATCCTCTTCACAACTGATGAGCCGCCAGATGATAGAGGTAATATTACTGTTTTATTTATATTTATTCTAACATGTTCTTTAACTTGTTTTTATTAAATCGTGTAATGAAATTGTCTAATTATTGTTGTGTACTTGTATATATTTTGCAGACATTGGCTCTTTTGATGGCGAGGAGATGTCGGGTACACCACATGATCTAGGTGTGGATCCTGATGACGATCAGGATCTGGCTGATGCCGAGGATGATCATGATGAGGATGAGGCCGGTGCAGCAGAGAGACATGCTCCTGCTCATCATGGTGCACCAGTGCTACCTTTTGCTAAGCGTGGTCGACCTGAGACCAGATATAGGATGGAGTTGGCCAACCAACTCTGTGCATTGATCGTTGATGCAAGCATCAAGCCTGCTCATTACAGAGACATACAGGCCGATGATAGGCTGTTACGGATGTGGAGAGGCATGCCGTGTGACATGTATGGCTTGATGCGGCATGTCGTAGGAGCTACGACAGTTGTTACGCGACTAAGGAGGATTGTCCGTAGCTATAGGCGTAGTCGAGCCGCGGCACGTGATGGACAGTCCGCGAGCAGTGACTCACATGCATCTCATGATCGTTCACCTCGCGGTGCGCCTGATGAGCATGACGCTCCATTGGTAGTATCTGACAGTCATCATGGAGATGAGGCTGGACCATCGGCCACGTCCAGTCAGTAGCCTGCAGCTGCATCCATCAGTACTAGTCATGATCATGAGCAGGTTGGACCATCAACCGCCAAGGCTGCACTATTGACTGAGCAAGCCTCCACTATTACTGCTCATATTGATGTTGTACTACCACCAGCGGATGCATCCATCAGTACTAGTGATCACGATCATGAGCAGGCTCGACCATCAACTGTCGAGGCTGCACCCAGCTTTACTGAGCAGGCATCCACTTGTAGTACTGCTATTGATGTTGTTATACTACCACCAGCGCCTGATCCATGACATTTATATTATAGTTGTATATTTTCAACATTATTCAGTTAGATATATATATATATATATATATATATATATATATATATATATATATATATATATATATAATACATGGACCATATATATATATATATATGGTCCATGTATTTTATGTTCATGTTGCGGTTGTACTTAATTTTCATGTTGGTGATCATCATGATGTGGCGCATATTGTTAGGTCATGTTAAATATGTTCATTTAATGTTTAGCTTGCAGATAGATGTGTATATGTGATAGCATGAGTTATTTGACATATTGAGATGTATATTTGATGTTTGTGTTGTGATGATCTTAATATATAATGTTAATTTGATGTTTGAATGCGTTTATTAGTCGAATATGATGTTTGTACGATGGTTATCATGATCGTGATGATGTTTATTAATTAATTTAATATTAAATGACCATGATATTTATTAAATATTATGTCGTGATTGTAATTGTAATTTAAATTTTAATTGTATGTAAAATTGTATTTGTATTTGTACTTATTGTAATTTAAACTGTAATTGTATGTAAAATATTTATTAATGTAAAATTTTAATTTTAATTGTAATATTTAATTTATTCTGAAATTATTGTAATTGTATATATGAAAAATTGTAAAATTGTAATTGTATTCATAATTGTAATTTTAATTGAATTGTATGTAAAATATTTATAAAATTGTAATTGTAATTGTAAATGTAATTCTATGTAAAATTGTAAATGTAATTGTATATAAAATTCTAAAATTGTAATTGTATTTGTAATTGTAATTTTAATTGAATTGTATGTAAAATATTTATAAAATTGTAATTGTAATTCTATGTAAAATTGTAAATGTAATTGTATGTAAAATTCTAAAATTGCAATTGTAATTTTAATTGAATTGTATGTAAAATATTTGTAAAATTTTAATTGTAAGTGTAAATGTAATTCTATGTAAAATTGTAAATGTAATTGTATGTAAAATTAAAACTGTAATTCTAATTCTAATCCTAATTCATGTATGTGAAATTAATGTAAAATTGTAATTGTAATTTTAATTCTAATTGTAATTGTACTTTTGTAATTGTAATTGTATGTAAAATATTTGTAAAATTTTAATTATATTAATGTGAAAATTTTAATTGTAGTAATGTGAAATGATTTTATTAAAATATTTAAATTTGTAAATTTGCAAATAATTGTAAAATAACAAATCTAGAATAATACAAACATTTGTAACATAATAAAGTTTAGAAAATAATGAAAATAAATTCATGTACTTTATAATTATCATTATTTTATTATGATCTTACATTAAAAAAAAAAAAATACTTGATACAATCTGGTGCACTTATCATCCGAAGACGCACCGGTGCATCATATAAATAAGACACACCGGTGCGTCACAACTCTTCCGCACCAGTAACGAATAAACGCAAATAAAAAAAAAAACGCAACTCTATTTTCTTTAAGTGAAAAAAAAAACGGCAATTTGAAAAATGGGCGGAAAAATATTTTCGAAAATCTAATTTCATAAAATAATTCTTTAAATACTAAACACTTTTCATTATTTCACTATTTTTGCTAAAATTTTCAGCGAGATATTTGCAGGAGACAAACCTGGAGCAAGAGAGTAGGAGGGCATTGTGGAGCAGCGAAATACGTTCGAACATAAGTATTCAGACAATCAGAAACCAAACCTCTAGTGATTCAAACCCTGTATCATAGAATTTGAAACCATCTCATGATTAAATTTGATTTTTTTTTACTTTTTTTTTTTTTTTTTAAGACTACTTTCTATTAATGTAACATAAAAATACAAGGAGGCTTGGGCCTTTGCAGTCCTAGCCTATTTCGAAGGCATAATTCTCAAAAATATCAAAATTGGGACTACCCACGAAGGGGAACCCAGTCCAATAAGTAGTTTTTTTGCTGCCTATAGAGAATAAACCAGCATTACACATGGAAAACTGATAATTGTTTGCAGACCTTAAACAGACATTGAAACCAGAAACTAAATAAACAGGGCCAAAAACCTTGGAACCAAAAACCATAATCCAAAAAGAACCCGAGAGCTTAGGTGTCATTTGGAGAGGGAGGTGTTTCTTCCACAATTAGACACCTGTACTCATCGGTGTCATCTGCTCACTTGTCGTGGGTGGCGTCCTCTGCATTTTGGGGCTCCTTGGTATCACGAGCTTTGCCAAGAACATCTTTGTCGCTCTTCCATTCATCACTGCTGCTGTCAGAACCTTCGCTGCGGCTGCTGGAAGCAGGGTCACTCTTCTCGGATGCAGAAGGAGCGCTTTGGTTGGAGAATTTCTGCAATTTTCTAGGGCGGAGGCCAACCACATTGGTAGGTTCCTCTTTGAAGGAAACAATGATAGTAGTAGTGACGCGTGAGCGGTCTAGGGTGCACAAGAAGTGAAATTGAGCCGAATGGGTGGAAGGCGGAGAGGCAGTCGTTTCCAGCCGAGGCAGCGGTGGGGTTATGGTCGTGGCAAGAATATGCAGAGCAAGTGAACGAGGCTGGCTTGAAGTTCCAGCACGACCACGCCCACTACGAGTGGTCGGATAGGGTCCATGAGAATGCTCCAGAGAGGAGGGAGTAGTGTCAGAGTGGGACAAGGGAGAGGAGTGAGCGGCTCGCCCTCTGCTGCTACCGCGTTTACAGCGCATGCGGTGACGAAGACGAGGCATGGTGGAGCAGTGAGGAGGGTGAGTACTCTGATCCGAAGAAGTAGCGAGATGATGGATCCAAGGGGCCGAGGGCGTTGAAGCAGGGGTGAAGCTGTCTGCCAAGGTGAAATTCAGACGACAGAGAAGGCTCTGCGAGAAATGGAGGCCAGGGATCACCTCAATGCAGCAGAGGAGACTGCAACGCCGCCTTGTAGGCATGCGGGAGCTCGGCTCTGCGACTCCAGGGGGAAATTGCAGCTCAGAGGCTGAGGCGAAGGAGGAAGATAACCAGACGAAGGAGGAAAACAACCAGGCGGAGGAGGAAGACAACTCTGCGCATTCATTTTGAAGGAATGGCAATGGCATCGGCAACTGGGATGAATTAAGTTGCGAGTGTGGGAGCGGTTGGAGCAATTAATGCTCGCCGCTGAGACCTGTGGGTGGCTATGCGGTTATGCCACTTGCCAACCCAAAAGCCCGCCCACTTATCAGCATTGATGAACACCTGCATCCATGAAGTTTTATCCATTTTTACCCTAAACCCTTCATTTTTTTGTTTTTGCCCTTTCTTATCCCTGTTTCTGTGATTTCCAAATTAGGGTTTTTGATTTTAGATTGACGTCCAACCCACGGGACGACTTACATATTCGGATCCCAATCCATTCGGCCATTGCGTGAATTTTTGAAAAAATGGATTTTTCTTTATCGTTGCGCCCTGCGTACTATACCGCAGCAGTGCGTTGTATTATACAATGCACCGCGAAAGCACTGTAATAAAAAAAATGAAAACGTTTTTTCTAAATCCATGCGTCAAATCTGAAATAGGGCACCGGTGCTCCATTTAACTAGGAAAGCACCGTACGGTGTATTACACTGTTTTTGCGGTGCATTTATAATACCCCACACACCGTTAGGTCTATTACACTGTTTTTTTGCGGTGCATTTACAATACCCAATGCACCGTACGGTGTATTATACTGTTTTGCGGTGCGTTGTTAATATCCCCACGCACCGGCAGTGGTGCGGACCTCGTGAAAGGCGCACCGGTGTCTTGAGCTTTATTTTCTACCTAAAAAGTTGATAATTTATTTATAAATATATTAATGAATGATATGGTACAGGTTTCAGATTGATAAATAAATGTCTGACAAGAGATCAAGTAACAAAAATACTATTAACACATCAAGAAAAACAAAAAAGACAAGTTCTTTGTAAATTCTTTATAAAAAAAAATATTATTTTTGAACTATATGTAAGTTTTACTAATATGTATTGTTTATTGTGTATCATGCAGAGCCACAAAATGACGAAGCTCGATATGATTATTTCTGATCTAGGACCAGAAGAGCATAAAAGTTTAATGGAAAAATTGCAAAAAGATGAATCAGGTGAATGAAAAATACTATCGATCCTATATGAGTTTCTTTTTTTAATTATCATTAATAATATACTTAAAATTATTAGATAACATGTGTCAAACAGTCTACTAATTCACATTTTTTTAATGTTGTACAGGGACCAACAACTCAGAAAATGAATGTTGTTCTAAGAAAAGAAAAAAAATAGAACATGCAAATGAAAATCAATTGCTCCTTAGCTCATTGGGAGTGGTACTAAAAGTTAACGAAAGGGGAAAAACTTTTACAAAAGTTTGAGGAATTTGGTGGATTGAATGTATAGACATTCTTTCCAACAACAACAACGTGCTTCAAATGTAATATGTAATCATTGAATTTTTCGATCATTAGGTATAATAAATAAACAATTTAGCATTAAATATTAATTTTCAAGAATTTTCTTGTAGAAAAGAAAAGAAAATGGAACTCATTCAGCACATAAAACAGGACGACAAGGAAGAAAATGGTTGATCTCTAAGTTTGTGAGTAATTGTTACTTCCTTATAACAACTTAAATAGATTTCATTTTTATATTTTTTAAGTTGTTTTACAAAAATCATCATTGAATGTCTTCAAAAATGTGCTAACATACAAAGAAGAACCATCGGACGAATTGATTGAAATTGGGTTAAATATGGGTTGTGAGTATATGTTGGCATATCAGAATTTAATTGTGGAATTTGTAAGCATCTATCGATCTTGTTTTACTTAGCTCCGTCTATAATTAATAGAACAAAACCATCTTTTATATTAAATATATGATTTGTTATGGGGTATAAAACTTGCAGGAAACAAAGTATGGAACTGCGCCAACAGATGAAATTTTGAAAGATGGCATGGTACATGGTTTTGAAAGAATGTGCATAGTTTATGAGTCAATTGTTGCTATCGTACGTCATTTTTCTTTTCGATTTACATTGATGTATGTTATTTAATATTGCAATTTTCATTATTTTCACCAATTTATATACACTCATTTCAGTTTATTTTTATGTTTGTAGAGAATTTGGAAAAAATGTCATTCTCAGCTTTGCTTAGGTCATTGACTATTGTGATCTGGATATCAAAGTAGGGCGTTTTATTTTTTGAAATATGTCTGTGAAATCAGACATTTTGTTTAATGTAAGGGACATAGTGTTCCAATTGAAAGACAAGGGATATGAATATTAACTGTCCCATTTTATATGATAAAGACTGTCTTATTCTTATATATTATATATATAATCATTAAATATGTTGTAATTTATTCTATTGTGTTCTCCATTGTCGCTATTGCGTTCTCCATTGTCGTTCTCAAATGCACTAATAAAAATTTAATTCATATGAATATTGTTATAAGATATATATGTGTCAACTTTTGATGAATAATGAATTTTAAAAAACCACAATAATTCTGATATGATATAACAAATTAATCCAAACAACACATTCAAATGCATTAATAAAAATGTAATTAATATGAATATTGTTATAAGATGTGTCGACTTTTGATGAATAATGAATTTAAAACAATCACAATAATTGGACTGTCACAGATTGATGTTTCTAAAAAAAACAAAATGAAAACCAGTGCATGTCAGTAACTGTCAACTGGTGCATTTATGTGTCTATACACACTGGTGCGTTTATGATCTATGGGCACCACACAAATGCTGATACCAATTATAAATATTGGTGTGTTTGTGATCTTACCGGGCGTGTATCGTAAAGATGACCCTCATAAAGGTATACGCACCGGTGCGTTGATACGACCTATGGGCACCGCCCAAATCCCAAGACCAATTAGAACGGCCTCGTGCGTTGTATTACCAACACTACGCCCCATGTCGTTTTATACTTTAACGACCCGGTGCATTCTCCTTAGACCGCCCCGGGGCGCCGTGTACATGTACGCACCGGTGCGTTAAAGCCAGAGTAGTGCACCAATGAAAAAACATCCGTAATAACCTTCGGCTACCCTTTTTTTTTTAGTTGTGTTGAATTTCCGTTAAAAGCTCCGCCAAAACCTCCGTTCCCAGAAACAATTGTGGTAGCATTTTTTTATTTTATTTTTTGACAAATTTGGCCAATTTTATAACACAAAAAACCTCCTTTATAACCTCCGCTAGAGGGTCTTTTCCTTGTAGTGATACCAAGATTAAATTCATTCCCAAGAGTCCAGAATCCACTGCCAAAGTAAAAGCTGCATCCAATGTCCAGCGCTACAATCCCACGCCATTGTACCCTCAGTGAACCGTTAC
Source organism: Pinus albicaulis (assembly GCA_034641835.2). Lineage (NCBI taxonomy): Eukaryota > Viridiplantae > Streptophyta > Pinopsida > Pinales > Pinaceae > Pinus > Pinus albicaulis. The sequence continues at coordinate 1,122,272,694 of CM076572.1, forward strand.
CAGCTCATTGTTCCAGGGTACACTCCCAATGTGTGTCTGATTCCATCTGGAAATGATAATGACAAAAAAAAATCAACCCGACCTTCCCTTCTCTGATACACAGTCCCTCGAGCAATACGGTCATCCCCTTCTGTGCATTCACTCACCTTCCAAGTTCCCCGACATCCCTTATCGCAGATGATCCATCCCTTGGCAAGGCTTCCTCACATTGAAAGATACAAAAACCAAGCCATATACCTGTCTTAGAACCATCATACTGGTCATAGCATGTTCATGGAAATCAATGGAGACTATTGGTACCAGTGTCCCACAATGGCCACCCCACGAATTTTTACCAAAAAATTCTTGATTCAGCATTCCATGTGTACGTTGTACAGCTGCTGTGCGCTCTGTAGGCAAATATTTATCGTCATCATATATGAACATATCACATTTAGTTAGCTCAAAACACAACCATCATAGGTCAAAATCATGAATCGCATACAATCATCATAAACCATAACTATAAATCACATGTATAAGTCAGGATCGTAGATCACATGCATAATAGAACTAAAATAAAATACTGATATTTATCCTTCACTAGTCCTTACTTCCAACTTTGTTCTTTCTATACACACACTGGATTGGTTGCCACATCGACGAACACCCAGTGTCTTCTCTTCAATCACGTACACATACACACAGTGTACATCACAACACGTACACTCACATAAGACATACAACACCTACACCCACACTTGGTGTACAATACAACACAATACATACGCCTACATCAGCACACAACACATACACTTACACTCGGTGTACAATACAACACAATACATATGCCTACATTGGCATACAACACATACACCTACACCCGGTGCACAATACAACACAATACATATACATATATAGAGTACAACATAACGAATACACATGTCACAATGCCACGACTACACCATGCGCATACCGGCGCATGCCCGCAACACAACATGTATGACATGCACACAATACCACATGTATACCAATACCATATGCACAACATGTACACAGTACCACCTATACCCAATATTACCTGCACAACGTGTGCACAACATCACATGTACATGGCACAACGCCAAATGTACACCACACAATACCCAAATGTGTACCACTGATACCACAAAAGCCTTTGTATTAACATAATCTGCACACAACACCACATGTACAACATTTACACAACACCACATGTATAATCATGCACATAACACTATATGTACATAGCACCATACGTACAACACGCACACAACACCATATGTACATAACACTGCATATACAACATGTACATAGCACCATGCATACACAACACTACATATCCAACATGCACACAACACCATATTCACACAACACGACATATCCAACATGCACATAGTATGTGTTGTAGCCTCTACAACACCCTCCAAAAAATCCACACTTTAAAATTTTTTGGAGCCCCTTGAGCATAAAAGAAAGCTAGGTTAGAGTCTGGGAAAGTTAAGTCGCTAGGTCGCAGTTTTCTTTAGTTTTGGAAAATCGCGACCCCGCGACCCTGAGGTTGCAAGTTCACAAGGTCGCGAGGTCACACCTCCCTTAGACCACCGCATAATGCGACCCTGCGACCTCATTAATGGCCCGCACGCGCGACCTTTTTATAAATAGAAGGGTCTCTAGGTCGCATTATGCACGTTCGGCGGATAGAAAGAAAATGCTTCTGATAGGTCGAATGGAGTGCGATTTTCCCGAGTAAGTTGTCGTTTTCCTCCTGCTGTTTCCTTTTATGATTTTCTTGCCAGCCTTTAAATTTCCCTCTTTCTTAGCCCTTTTTTATCATTTGAGACTTAGGGCTCCCCCTTTTGCTCTGACATTTCCCCTGCTTGTATAACATTGTCACTGCTTCCCATCCAGACCCTTATGGCCTGTGTTCTGCCCCAATAACTCTTCCCTTTCTCTTCTTGGCCCACCTAGCCTTGTGATTTTGAAGTTAGAGGGAAATTGACTTGACGCGGTGCGCGCTAAAACCCCCAGCAAGCCCTAGTGCCACTTGCGACCTTTGTGATCCTGCGACCCCAGTCGCTGAGTCACCAGGTCGCATTCGTCCTCCGTTCTACTTTCACGCGACTTCGCGACCTAGCGACCCTGTGACTCGATTTCAGGTCGCAGAGTCGTACTCCCATCGGTTTTCCTAAAATTTGCGACTCAGCAACCTCGCGACCTGGTCGCAAGTTCGCAATGTCGCACTTCCATCGATCTTCCTAAAGTTTGCGACCCAGCGACCTCACGACCTGGTCGCGAGGTCGCAAAGTCGCAAACCCTTTGAGAGTTTCAACATCATGACCTTTGTGACCCAGTCGCAGGTCGCTAATTCAGCCTTCCTGTGTCCCCAATTGTAAAAACTAATAACTGTGCCTAGGTTTGTATTATCATGGCATATTTCTTATCCTGTGACTCTTTCATGAACATGACAGGTGAATTCGAAGCCGACTTAGAGTGTGTCCCTGTCTCCTCAGATTCAAGCAACATGGGACCTCCAGTGGCCCACAAAAAGAACAAGAGCCCGAAAGCAGAAGACATAGAGATGGATATATCGATGTCCCCACCCCCGATCTACAGGGACACTTTGTGCACATTTGCCAAAGGGGACAACATGCGTTGGTATCCAAGTGTACCAGGAATTCGCTAAGCCAAAATTCCCAGAGGACCTCCCTAACCGATAAGCATACATACAAGTTAAAAGGTCAAGGCTACATCATGCAAGTGCCCACCCTGCTATATTCCCATGCGCGAAGGTCATTGAATGGATTATACAAAACACCGACCCCAAAAAGTGGGTAATCAGGGACTGTGAAGGCAAAGCTTTCACGACTCTCAAAGGCTCAGATGCTCACGTTTACTACGCATTTCCCAAACGAGAGGAAGACTTCACAGAAGATTGGGCCATCGCTCACGCAGTCCACATAATAGACACTCTGAAAGGGTGGTGGGAGGAGCCCGAAAAATTTAAGGCCAAGAAGGATCAAGAATATCCAGTGGCAGGTCTTAAGAAGGTGTATAAACTGGTAGCCGCTATGATTTGCAGATTATACAGGCGTCTCGATGCCACCACTTTCAGCGGTACATGGGCAACCCTAATGGAGTATGTCACGGTGCATGGCACCTGTTTCAACTGGGCCAGCATACTAGTGGCCTCTCTTCAGACAAACATATCCTCGGCATTGGTACCGGATGATGTATATCCTTCTGAATTCTACATGGCCTCTTACTTATTGGATGATGTTTGTTCAAGGTGCCACTTTGAGGAATGGGTGCACAACTGGGATCCAAAGCAGGCACGCCCAATCCACCTAAAGACAAAGGTATTTTGGGATTCCAGGTACAAGCAGGACATAGAGCCGATCTCTCAAGTCTTCATCACGACTCTCTACAGAAAATTGTTCGGCCAGGACACCCCCTGCATGTCTTGGCGAGCCATGGAGATGTTAGGCAAGGTGGCGCATTGGTTTCCACTTTCCGAATACACATTCATTCAAGTCTTTGGTTTGTACAAGGCTCCCCATGCTATGCCCCGATATGTTACAGATAAAATTCTCATTGAAGAAGTCTGTTTCCAGATGACGTTCGATTTCTCTAAGGTCCCGACTAAGGGCAAAAAGAAGCCATGGCCTGCGTTGCCTCTCATTGTCAGTACCTACACGGTCAAAGATTTCAGGGAGGTAGAGGCGGAAGCAGAAGAGATGAGAAGTTATCGCCTAGGGCCATTGGACCACTGGACATATGATCTAGAGAGGATAGTCCCTGATCACTGCAAGCAGGCTAAGTTCAAATGGAACTACCAGCACACGGAGTGCTCGGGCGAGGATAAAAGAAGAAACTGGTATAATGCAGATAGGCAACTTGCCCTGGGGGCATGATCTGATGAAAATTGAATAATAGATGAATTATTCACCAAGATTATCCTGATTACACACTATTTGAGCTTCATGCATAATACATAACCTCTTCTACAATTGATCATCAATTTGCGGAAATAGAAGCAGTCGCATGCGCACATTAAAACATAATCAAGCACACATATAACCAAATATGTAATGGGGAAAGCTTACAGCTGAAAACCCCCAACTATCTGTATATTATAATGATAGAGAACATGTAACAATACATAACACAAAGCTCCTCACAGCTCTCAGCACTATCTCACATGCTACACACAAACTAGCTCAGATATGAACAAGTCACAAGTTCAAATCTCTTCCACCTGTCTTCCTGCCTCTACACTGGTAAGATGAATATGATTAGATCAAAGTTCGAATCCCCTGCAGCTTGTACTGCCAATTCTCATTAGCCAATCTCAATCAATGTGTGAAATCTCATGTACTGCAGCTATAGTCTGTGATAGTGACCTCATGCCTGCCTCTAGCAGCAGTCTCCTTGAACTGTCCATGCATTGCAGTTAACTGATGTATTCTTTAGTTGATTTATGAGTTAATAATTAGTGAATTAATTAATAATTAATTCACACCACTCATCATTAGTGTATTTATCAGTTAGACTAAATACAACTAGTTCAATAAGTTAAACCGAACACAACTCCACCAACTGTCTCATCAACTCCACCAAACTCTGCCACTTGAGTTCTAACTGAAGTCAACCATGCAATAGCTCAACTAACCCTTAGGAAAAGTGTATTTCCTTCTGTCAGCTGCATGTGCCACATCCAAGCATCAAACTGAAGTGCTCCAAGGGGATAAGATAATGTTTATAGTCTAAATATTATTAAGGGTTAATAATATTTGACTGTTCTATTTTTAGCCCGGCAGTCTAAAAATAGAAACCGCCTAATGTCTAAAAATAGAGGTCCATCTATTTTTACCAACTCGACCAATAATCCATAAATAGCATCCTGCAACTCATAGACCATGATCCATATGTCTAAAAATAGACATAGTCTAAAAATAGACTTTGCGCCAAAAAATAGCCTGCGGGCCCACTTAGTGAAGGCGACTTCATTTCACTAAGCTCCATCATCTTGTTGCATTTTCAACACTCCCTCTCAACAAGATATGGATTATCTGCAACCCCTATCCTGCCTCTGTGGTATTCGAATTTTCTCCTGGTGAGCGCCTTCGTCAAGATATCAGCATCCTGATCCTCCGTGGGAATGTATGAAAGTAACATGATTCTCCGCTGCACACAATCTCTGATATGATGGTACCTGATGTCGATGTGTTTGGATCTATCATGAAATACTGGATTAGATGAGAGTTTAATGCAACTCTGGTTATCACAATAAATCACAGTAGGCTCCAAGTGTGACCCGAACAACCCGACCAGAATCTTCCTCATCCATATGGCCTCGCATGCAGCCAAGCTTGCTGCCATATACTCAGCCTCTGCTGAACTGAGTGCCACGGATCTCTGCTTCCTGCTGTACCAAGAAACTGTTGTCGACCCAATACTGAAGATCCCTCCAGATGTGCTCTTTCTTTCCGTTGGGCTCCCTGCCCAATCTGCATCTGTGAAGCCACATAGCTTCACCTCATCCTCCTGTCTGTACCACAAGCCATATCCTGATGTGCCTCTAAGATAATGCAATACATGCTTGCCTGCCTTCCAGAAGAGCTTGGTAGGCTTAACCATAGCTTGTGAAAGCTGGTTAACAGCATAGCATATATCGGGTCGTGTATTGACCAAATACATAAGCGACCCCACCAACTGTCGATAAACAGTGGCATCCACTACCTCCGCTGAAGTAGCATCCTCCTTCCTCCATCCACCAGGAAGAGGAGTATCAACAGGCTTGCAGCCATGCATGTTGAACTTCTCCAGTATCTCCCGGGCATACTTACCCTGAGAAACAAATAGTCCACCACTGCGCTGCCAGATTTCCAATCCGAGGAAATAATGAAGGAGGCCCAAGTCCTTCATCTCAAACTCTTTTGCAAGATCCTCCTTGCATGAGAGTATCAAAAAATCATCACCTGTCAAAATCAAATCATCTACATAAAGTACAATGATCAGCAACTTACCCTCCACCACAATCTGGTATAGGTTCGGATCCGCCTCACTCTTGGAGAATCCAAGTCCGGTGAAATAACTGTCTATCCGTGTGTACCAAGCACGAGGCGCTTGTTTCAACCCATACAGTGCTCTCTTGAGTCTGCACACATGCGACTCACTGCTAAAGATCTCGAAACCTTCAGGCTGCTCTATGTACACCTCCTCCTCAATGACTTCGTTGAGGAACACAGTCTTCACATCCATCTGATGAATGTGCCACCCCATCTGCGCTAAGAGAGATAGGATTGTCCGTATGGAAGAATACCTTGCGACAGGTGCAAAGGCCTCCTCATAATCAATCCCCTCTATATGTGAGAAGCCTCGGGCAACAAATCTTGTCTTGTACTTCTCCACACTCCCGTCAGCCGCCTGCTTCACTTTGTAGATCCATCTCGAACCCACCACTGATTTCCCCTCCGGTCTCGGGACAATCTCCCATGCACTGTTTCTGACAATCGAATCATACTCTTCCACCATGGCATCTACCCATGCGGGTTCCTCCACAGCTTCCTCAAAAGAGGATGGCTCCGTCACGACACATTGACCCACAAGAGCCATGTATCCAATGTACCGATCCGGTGACTGCCTCTGTCTGCGCTGTGCTGTAGGTGGTCCTACAACCTTCTTCAGATCTTGAGCTGGGCCGTCGCCACTTTCAGAGAGGCTCGCCTCTCGATAGTTGAGCTCGCATGAGTGGTCTCTTTTCCACTCGTTGAGAATGCAGTAAGATGATGGAGCTTAGTGAAATGAAGTCGCCTTCACTAAGTGGGCCCGCAGGCAAATTCTGGCGCAAAGTCTATTTTTAGACTATGTCTATTTTTAGACATACGGAGTATAATTTGGGAATTCTACTTGGAGATTCTTGATGGATGCGACATGTCGGTAAAAATAGATGAGACCCTAATTTTTAGGACCCAGGCTATTTTTAGACTGATCTCCTAAAAATATTGAAGTCAAATATTATTTACCCTTAATAATATTTTGACTATAAACAGCAGTTTACTCTCTTGGCGCACTTCAGTTTGAGTCATGGAGGTGGCTCATGCAACTGACACAAGGAATCACGTGGTTCCTATGGTTTGATGGCATCTTGCATGGTTTACTTCAGTTAGACTTCAGTGGCAGAAGTTTTGGAGGAGTTAACGGGACAAATAGTGGAGTTGTGTTCTATTTATTTCAGTTGAACTAGTTGAGATTAGTTAACTAACTAATCAATTAGATATGAGTGGAGTAAATTAAATAATATTTAATTTACTAAATATTAACTCATTAGTCAACTCAAGAACACTTCAGTTCACTACAGTGCATGATCAGTTCAGTGAAGACCATTGAAAGAGATAGATGAAAGGGTAGAGTTAGCTATCAGTTGTAACTATACTGTTGCTATTTGCAACACATAGATAGGTGGAGTAAGCTATGAGTATTGCAAAGTTTAGGCTGGTGGTTTATCTCTATAAGGAGGCCATCACCTAGCATTAAAATACGCAATCAAGGTTGGCTATCAAGTGGCTAAGGATTGGAGCAAGTGATTTGCTAGATCTAGCTTGATAGTGTGTAGCATGGGAGGTAGTGCATGAGAGCTTGTGAAGAGTTTTTGTACTATGATTGTTACATGATTTTTCCATTATAATATACACAATAGCTGGGGGGTTTTCAGCTATAGGCTTTCCCCATACATACTGAGTTAATGTGTGATTGATTTGATGTGCGATTGTTTCTATGTTATTTCCGCATGTGACAATTAATTGTAGAAGAGGGTTATGTGTTATGCATGCAATTCGAAATTGATGTATGATCGGGTTAATCTTCATTGAATAAGTGATTTATTCAGCTAATTTCTACATGGTATCGGAGCGAAGTTAATCGTCGAAGTCTATTACGGTGATTGCAAACTTATTTCCTCGGACAGAGTCTGCATGCGGGCCAGGTAGCCTCCGGAATATTCATCCTTCTTTGTAAGGTGAAAGATCTGGTGAATGCCCTTTGCAGTCAATCTCCGATTTGGAAATAATTTGTTTTCAAGTATAGATCGGAAGCGATAGAGCTTTGAGTTTGGAATTCGAATTTTGCAGAAGGTTGATTTTCTTGGTGCCGGTGTTGAAAGATGTCTTCTTTCAATGGTTTGCGACTCGAATATGCTCTTGAAGGCAGTTCGAACTATGTTGCATGGAAGGATCGAATGGAAGAAGTGTTAGAAGATAATGGTCTGAAGGAGTTCGTGGATGCGGATGTCCCAAAGCCCACTGATGCAGCTTTGGTCGATGCATGGCAAAAGAAGATCGCGAAATGTTGAAGGATCCTGTTGGAGGGCGTCAAGGATCATATTGTATCCAGTCTTCATGGAAAGGCTACTCCATATTTAATGTGGAAAGCTTTGACGGATCTATTCCAGAGTAAGAGTGACCAAAGGAAGCTGGCGCTCAAAGATAAGCTCAGGAACATCAAGATGGAGAAGGGCGACAGTAACGCCAAATACCTCACGAAGTTCACTCAGTGCAGAGATGAGCTGGGAAGTGTGGGGGTGGCTGTCAAAGTTTCACTGATTGCATGCTTAGTCTCAAGTATGCTGGGATCGGTGTGGTTCTTGGACAGCGGTGCGTCATTTCATATGACGGGAGATCGGGAGTTGTTCTCAGATCTGGAGGACAAGGATTTGGGTATGCACATCGAGAGGGGCGATGACGGTAGATACAGTGCGACTGGTATCGGTACCGTATCCTTTCAGAGGGAGTCTGGTAAACCCTTTGTCTTAAAGGATGTCATGCATGTACCTGGATTGAAGAAGAACCCGATTTCAGTAGCGATGTTGGAGGATAAGGGTTATGATGTGGTCTTCAGCGAAGGAAAAGCTTTCCTGCGCAGTAAGACTACTGGAGAGACCCGGAAGATAGGGGTTCGAACTCAGAACCTTTATCAGTTGCAGGTAGATGACTGCGCAGCTATGGCATGCAAGGCCGGAGATGTGGTGAGCCGGGATGATGAGGGCGAACTATGGCACAGGAGATTGGGCCATCTTCACCATGGAGCTTTGAAGATTCTGCAGCAGATTTCTACCGGACTTCCTAAGGGCACCCTTGCGCAGTCAGATCAGTGCAAGGGGTGTACTTTAGGGAAGTATGTGAAAGCCACCTTTCACGAGAAGGATAGTCGCGCCACGACGATCCTCGAGAGAGTTCACACAGACGTGTGTGGTCCTTTCTCTGTTGCTTCGACAGCAAAGCACAGGTATTATGTGATCTTTGTTGATGATTTCTCTCGAAAGTGCTGGATCTTCTTCATGTCACAAGATTTACATTCGGGGTTCGTGAGCTTAAAGCAATAATCGGTCGAGAAGGAATTATCATAAGATCGTTTCCAAGGAGGACAAAATAGATCTATGGTGAATTCATCTCGGCTGAATTCAAGGAGTTCTGCAGCGCAGAAGGGATTCGGAGAGAGCTCATCGCACCCCATAACCGACAGCAGAACGGGGTGGCTGAGCGGAAGAACAGAACGATCGTGGGTGCTGCACGGGCGATGTTGCATGATCAGGGCCTACCCCTTCACTTGTGGGCTGAGGCATGCACTACAGCAGTGTATGTGCAGAACCGTTGTCCTCACAAGGTTCTTGGCATGAGTACACCAGAGGAGGCTTATTCTGGCAAGAGGCCTGATATTTCCCATTTGCGGATTTTCGGATCTCCTGTCTACATGCATGTGACGAAGGATGCAAGAAGGAAGCTGGATCCAACTGCTGAAGTTGGAATATTTGTGGGGTACACTGATACACCTCACAACTATCGGGTGTATGTGCCAGACAGTCGCAAGACTGTTGTGCGACGGGATATAAAATTCCATGAGGAGAAAGCCATGCAGTGTTCGCTTGAGAGGGAGCTACACTTGCATGCAGATGAGGAGCTGTTAGTTCCTAAGGAGGAGCTTCCGGATGTGGATCAGCCACAAGAGGAGGTTCAGGAGGTGGAAGAAACCACCCGTGCAGCGCCAACCATCAGAGGGCGCATGCGCACTACAGAAGCTGAGCGACTGGCTCGAGATGCAGAGAAGGTTGTAGGACCACCTACAGCACAGCGCAGACAGAGGCAGTCACCGGATTGGTACACTGGATACATGGCTCTTGTGAGTCAATGTGTCAGGATG